>BGPR01019876.1:0-20820 GCA_013235015.1 Araneus ventricosus
TTGTTTGTCATTTCCAACTAATGAAGATTTAATGTTGATTTCCAGTGGCCTATCTCTTGCGTATTCCTCAGTATTTTATTGCTATACATTTCCTTCTAAGCACATTATCATATTATGGATTTTTAGTAACCTGTTTTTGTGATCTAATTTTTTAAGTCAATTTTTTATTTAGCCAGTTTATGAAACGGCAAACAAATTACAGGTTATTTGCATGATATTCATTTCTTCTGTTCAAAATGTTGCGAGATGTATTAAACAAATATGCGGTAACAGTTGAAAAGCGGTTGAATAAATAAGAAGTAATTATGTAGTAAAATTCGTTTGCATAATTTTCTAAATTTTGAATTAGTAATTTAAATTTTATTGACTTACTAAATTTTGAATAACTATAATTCAAAATGAGTAAAAATTAATTTTAACTTCTTAAAAATTTTACTGAATGTATAATAGTCTCGTGTATGTAATATACCTGATTTGACGTATTTAGTAGTGATTGGAACATTTCGTAAGTATGCATTATAATATGTAATTTAATATACTATATTTACGCACTCGAGTCCAATTATTATCTATTAAAAAATCGGTCATTTAAGAATATGGCCGAAATGTTTTTAAATAATTTAGTAGGTTATTTAATTTTTTGCATTAAATTGGCGAAACATTTATTTGAAGATGACATCAAACGGTTTATTTCGAATTCATAATCTCTATTACTAAACTTATAATAAATTCGCTTCTGTGTTTTGGCGCTCTACAGGGCAGATTATTTGATCTAGAGTTAGAAAATTGGACTCAAACATACTTTCATACGTGGGAATTTACACTTCAAGTGATAATTTTTTTTTATTTCCATTAATTTAAAATTAAACGTAATTTTGGTGTTTTTCTCCAATAACATCTGAAAATATTACTGCACAAGAATGGTATTTACACAATCTTAATATATTTTTTAAATAAACTTTTCAAAAATGCCAATTTAGTTGTAGTGCAATTTCTTACATAATTTTAACTAATGTTTAGAAATATATTTTAGACCTGATTGGTTTAAATTTATTAGGCGCTGATTTATTTGGAAATACAGCAATTGAATCTTAAACATTTTTTCAATACTACGTGAATTTCCAATATAATTTATTTCAAATTATGATTCATATAAATTTGCCAGTAGTTCATTTGTTCCTCCTTTTTCTGCACGGGCGGAGAAGTTTTTTTAAGTGGTTATTTAATGGAGCGAACATTATTTCGACACGTTTTTAGATATTTGGAACTTCACTAGAGGGAGCCAGGAGTAAGTTTCAGCAGATCTTCGTATTAAATAATAAAAGGTTTGCAATGTCTGGCTTTTTAAACATTGAGGTTTAATCTCTAAATATTTCTTAATTCTAACCTTATATTGTTTGTCTGTCTCAATTGAGTGATTCAAAAAAAAAGTTGCTCGCAAACTGCAACGGCTTATGAAAGCAAGCCAGACGAAGACAAGAAAGATGAATGAAGTCTGCCTAAAAAATTTATCATGATGTTATTTTTCGAATTTGAGTTTCGAAATTTGGACACATCTTCTGAAATTGTAAATTCCATGGATTTTTCTTTTTTCAATTTTAATTCTTAAATCGGTTTCACAAGAAATGTCAGAAGGTGGAATATTTTTTAGTAGAAAAAGGTGAATACAGTGTTATTCAAAACAATTGCACCGATTATAAATGGCTATAACTCCCTTCGATGAGAAAAAGAATCTTGAAGGCACTATTAGAAGGCGTTTCTGTGCGTACATAATAATTGCTCTACGTGACTTCCCTGGCTCACACGGGCAACATCCATATCGTTGACTATGTGAAAACTACTTTATACGCCGTGTGCCCTTTAGCACAAAGATATTGGACGATATTGAACAATATTCTCGATATTGTATAATATCATATAATATTGTACAGTGGTGAATCCAGGGGGGGGGGGCGCTATCAGGCTACAGCCCCACCCAGAGCCAAGCCAGAATTCCATATAATAAAGATTTTTTTTGAAAAACAAGAATTATTTGCTGAAATCATTGAGCCAAAGGTGTAGACGGGAAATGATTGAAAAGGTTTTTTTCCTTTTTGGGGGTTTTCTTTACTTCGTCGCGAACGTTTTTGAGGAGGAGTAAATAAGTCACCTCCTTACTAATATGTGCATTGATATTGTGCTGTTCAACACTCCGTAATGTATCAAGTAAGAAATTCAAGGAATGTTAAATGCTAAACCAGTTTATTCATCGTGGATAATGGAAATTTTATCAATTGGATAGCAATTAAAACAATATTCCATCAATTTATTAATTAATTATGTCACAAACTCATTCTTCGCAACGAATGTGTTTGTGTGAACAGTTTGTAATAAATTGTTTAATAGAAATTGCTCACCTTAAACCGTCGCGCCCGTCATATTGACGTGCATCGAATTATCGCATTTTTAAACTTATAAACTAAGATTTAATCATCAAATAACCTTATAATTTGACACAAAAATTACGTATCATCCATAAGCATCTCAAGTATTCTATGCCTTCTGAGATGAATGAAAACGACAGCCTTTTTCCAGAGAAGGAGGGGTCATCTTTTTAGATAGCAAAGAAAATGCGACTCTTAAGGAATTAAACATAATTTTTAAAAAATTCAATTGCATATTATAACAAAATCGACTTGTGGGTGTACGTGAATGCAGTCCAATAAGCAGGACAAAAAAATAAAGCTCTTTATTTTACAGGTATTCTAAGCAAAGAAACGTAACACAAGTATTAAAACAGCACTTGTAAAAATTAACAACAGAGACTACCAATAAATCTCAACACAGCGCTCAAAGGTTTCCTATTAGCTCACCAGCTTGCTTGCAGATCAAAATCCAGCTCACTCCTCTTGGCTTGAGAGCTTGCTTTTATACTTTTTCAACAGGAAGTGACTTCATTACGTAGGAAGGGCGTAATCTCCAAGAACTTCATGAAGTCGGTAGAAATAGGTTGAAAGTTCGAGATCCTTCTAGAAAATTCCTTTTGTCGCCAAATTTATCGCCAAGATTAGCATCTCAGGGAATCGACTTTATAGCTTTGTGACAATATGCAGATTAGCGTAGTTTATTGACACGGCATCAAAAACACCCGAACAAATTTGTAAATATTAATCTTCGCACATAAGTGTCGGATTCATGCAACGAATTGCAGAGTTTCGATACTTAAATCTGAATTAAGTCAATATGGTAATTTATTTAAAAGACAAAGATCACTTAGACACGCTTACAGTATCTCACTTGTCATTTGCGTTTTTATATAGATTGAAACAACAATAAATGTCTAAATTATGATCTTTCTACTACTTTAGAAGTTAAAAAAATTCTTACGTTATGGAGTTAACCCTTTGCACTCGGAAAAGTAATCAGATGCATATTTATTCACCGATTTACAAGAGATCATATTATTGCTTTGGAACTTAAAAATATGTTTGTGCAATTTCATTTTTCCTGAACTTCAACTTCTTACAACTTTGTAGGTAGTTTTTTATTTTCTCGTATACGAAGTATACAAAGAGAAAGTATTGTAATCGTCAAAAAATTCGAACTCGAGATTTTGACGAATCTCCACGTTTTAGACCTCCCTGAGTCCAAGAAACACATTTTTGGAATTATGTCTGTCTGTGAACACGATAACTCGGAAACTATTAGAGGGATGAAATTTGGTATGTGGTCTTTAAACATAATTTGTAGGTTTCTATCAAATTTTAGACAAAATCCCTCAACGGGAAGTCTGTCTCTCTGTGTGTCCGAAATCATGTGAACACTATAACTCAAAAAGTTAGATGGATAAAATTTGGTACACAGTTTTATCGTCATGAATGTAGGTCCGTATAAAATTTTGGGCCAAATTCGTCAAAGGGTTGACTGTCTGTCGGTCTGTATGGTTTACTATTGAAACCAATCCGTTATTTCCACGCGCATGCGTACTGGAAGCCATCATCTGTGCAGACGAAAGGAGCGAATTACTTTAGATTGCCCTTGAGACGTCAATAGTGAAACCTAGCAGTGTGCGATAGATATGCGTTTTAATCGGTACACATCTCTTTGAATTGGATTCTTTACCTAGCTATTTTTCAATCACTATAATGAAAAACCTTCCGATAGTCATTGGATTCTGGATAACAATAGGTTCGAATTTTTTTAGCCAAGCGGGGGAAGGAGAAACGGCACTTTTTGGGGGAAGTATACGAGAAATTTAGGGGAGAACACTCCCGCTGGTTAACCATTGCAGTCAATAAACGTTGACATGATACACCGTCTAGAATGGTGATTCAGAATCACCTCTCGAGTGCAAAGGGCTAAAATAGAGCTTGAGCCAAGGTGTGCGAATTTTAAATTCTTACCGGAAAGTTTCAATCTTTTCATCGATATTATCGATAAATATATCGAGAATCGATAACTAGTCATATGGCAATTAGGTCCAATGTTTTCCAATCTGGAAGCAAAAGCTATGCTTGAATTTTACAACTGTTTGGAAACCAGACTCGAAAAATTACAAATGAAACTCTTTCTATAATTGGAAATACTAATAGGTATCAGAAGTTGTTTACACTCTTAATGTAAAATGTTTCCGGTAAGATACGAATTCACTGATAGTAATTGCTCCCTGAGGGATTATTTCGATAGCTATAGATTTTCGATAAAGATCGATTTCAAATTAGGGATGTTAGCATAAAAAAGTCAAGTGGATGTAAAAAGTATTAATTGGAAGCAACTGCACAGTTGGAAAACCATTACCGAAACAAACATTTTAAGATTTAATTTCTGTCTGTCATCCACGAGAACGCATATTTACGGATCCTACTATGGTTTGGATTGAGGTCGCTTTTCATTGGCTCTCAGCGTCACGTGACTTCGCTTGATTCTGAATGATGTCATAGGAGCAAGCGAATTCACGTCACAATGAGAGCCAATGAAACGCGCCCTCAATCCAAACCATAGTAAGGTCCGTAAATATGTGTTGCTATCGCGACCGCCGTAACTAGACAGTTTCGACGGCCACAGTTCTCGTGGCGGAAAGACAGTACTAGTTACTTCTGCAAAACATTAGTAAACAAATTATACTGCTGCATGATGTAAAATTAATAGCTATACGAAAATAGTTTGTTGTGCAACGGATTGGATCTGGTACAGTTTTGCAAAGCAAACTACATACATGCATGATCTGCATTAATAATAATAAAGTCCTTAAAATATTTATTGATCCCCGCTGAAATTACTACATAAAATTATACGATATATGAATGGTAATTTCACTTCCTGTTGTATTAAGTTTAAAAAGGAAAACTATTTTACTAAAGGGAACTACTAAACTAAAAAGGGAAGGATATAACTACTTTAACATAAAGAAATTCGACCTCGAGGTTTTAATAAATCTCCACATTTAAGATCTCTTTGTGAGATATACAAAAATATTTTTGAATCATGTCTGTCTGTTGCTCAGTAAGTCTGTGAACACGATACCTTGAAAACACCAAAATAAGCTTGGCGCAGTATGGCCAAACATGGCTCTTGTGCCAATAAAATCCAACTAACCAACTAAAAACACCTAGAACTAAACGGATGAAATTTGGTATGTGATATTTACATAAATATTGCAATTTCTTGTCAAATCTTGGACAAAATCCGTCCAAATTCTAGTTATATGAACGTCCCGTTTTGAAGCAACAACAGGGCTATTTTGGGACGGACCTCGTGATTTTGAACCGCGGTCACACGGGGAGGAAGAGACCCGAGCTGGCACCCCATCTTCAAACTTCCGCACCACACAAGTACATGCTAGTACATATTATTCTCTAAATTGGTGAATTGTCTTAACTTTTGAGCATTTTATTTATACAATAAATATTAATATATTTTTAACAAATTTATGATAGATATTACTTCATTTTTAATTGAAAATCATAATTAAATACATTTGAACGTATCGCACCTATTGAAAAGTTTGTAACATTTACTTAAATAACAGCAAAAATCTCTAATCTCCGTATAACGAAATTTTCTCTATAACGAATTTTTCAATTCGAACCAAGCGATTTCGTTATAGGGAGACTCCAGTGTAGTTGCAAAAATTAGCCGTGTCGTAGAGTTAAAGAATATGTCCAATGACGATAGTTTTTCTATCATGACCGTAACAAGATGCTAGTCATCTGTCGCGAAAATATTCGTTATCCGATTTGTTCGCATTTCGAACTGTGATACGACTACCCACATTATAAGCCTTAAATAAAACTGACACTGAGAAAACAGATTCACCAAAAAAGTGAAATTTAAAAGCAAGCCGTGGTCCGGATGAAAGAAAATAATAAAGCATCTTTCCTGACAGAAGATGGCCAAATAGTTGTTATTACGTAAACAAGAATAAGCCTATCGGTTTGTTGCTCAAGTTTTTCTGAGCAAAACAAATGATCGAAAAGAGAAGAAGCGCATTCAAAAATAACAAACAGTTAGTCACAGCCCATTGCACAAAGAAAAAAGTAATAACAGAAAATGAATCTGATAATGAGTAGCGTAAACATCAAATATTTTGAAGATTTCGCAAATAAAAAAAACAATGATAACAGACTCGTGCTCTAACTGCGAAAAACACTGGTAATTACGAAATATTTATATGATCACGAATGATCTGTGCAGTCCTGAATCATCTGTTTATTAAAGATCTATTCATACAACATGTGCAATAAGGGATAATGATTAACTTTGTCAGTAAAAACTACAAAGCAAAAAATGAGTATTCCTCGTGTTTCTTTTATTATTGTTAGTGAAATAACGATTTCATCTCAAACTGTGTTGCTCGAGCTACGATTAATGCGAATGTCTTATTATCCCATCAATACCGTTTTTATGAAGTTAGGGTATGCATTTGCTCTTTTTAAACAAAAGCATAATAATTGGATGGAAACAGATTTCACAGTCAACCATCAAAAGAATTCTCACCTTGACCTTTCCGTAGACATGCATAAATCTATCTCGTATACACACCATATGGTTCTTTTTACTTTCTCGTATACGAAGTATACAAAGAGGAAGTATTGTAATCGTCAAAAAATTCGAACTCGATATTTTGGCGAATCTCCACGTTTTAGACCTCCCTGAGTCCGAAAAACACAATTTTGGAATTATGTCGGTCTGTGAACACGATAACTCGAAAACTATTAGAGCTACGAGGATGAAATTTGGTATGTGATCTTTACACATAATTTGTAGGTTTCTATCAAATTTTGGACAAAATCCGTCTACGGGAAGTCTGCCCGTCTGTCTGTCCGCGGTCATGCGAACACTATAACTCAAAAACTTGAATAGCTAGATGGATAAAATTTGGTACACAGATTTATCACCATGAATGTAGGTCCGTATAAAATTTTGGGCCAAATCCGTCAAAGGGTTGACTGTCTATCGGTCTGTATAATTTACTTTTGAAAAGAATCCCTATCTCCACGCGCATGTATACTGGAAGCAATCTGCTGTGCCCGCGAAAGCTATGGAGCGAATTGCGCCAGTTTGTCCTTGAGCCGGTAAGAGCGGAAAATCGGTACTCATCTCTTTGAATTTGATTCTTTGCCTAGATATTTTTCAATCACTATAATGAAAACCCTTCTGATAGTCATTGGATTCTGGGTAACAATAGGTTCGAATTTTTTTTTAGCCACGCGGGTGGAGGGGAAACGGCACCTTTTTGGGGGGATATACGAGAAAGTTTAGGAGAGAACACTCCCACTGGTTATACAAAAGCATAATGGCTCTTATATAAAACCATAATAATTGGACGAAAACGGGTTTCACAGTCATTCAACAAAAGAGTTCTCGCCTTGACCTTTTCATAAACACAAAATAATCTATCTCATATACACACCATATTAGTGCGGTCGGTTAGCACGAAAAACCCAAAGAACATTCTTATAGCAAAAATGGTGAATTTTGTGATACTCTGTCTCTGTATCGTTTTCTGACTTAAAAACAGCTGAGACCCCAAATTTTAGACTCCTTGTTTATCTGATATGACGTCATCAAAATGGCGGCTTATAGGGAACTTAACACTCTTAACTGCCGACTTTTTTTAATGTTTATTTGACTTATTTTATCTTTTTTTTAATGGATGGGATTCTCAATATCTGATATATTGTTAACAAGCTTAAAATGCTTAATTTATCAGCCATTGTTAAATGTGGTGACAGATATGATCTCTAAATATAGGTTAATTACCTTCCTGCTTTGCTGTTATATTCGACTACTAGTACTTTAATATTTAAGGAGGTGCAAATAAATTTTCGTATCAGAAATATCATCAAACATCCCTATAATTAAAAGAAACTTCTTTTTGAAATATTTAGACTGTATTTTCTGTAAATTTAAGGGATAAAATTCATGATATATTTCACAAGAAGTAAGAACAGAAAAGATAGCTTATCTTAGTTATATTAACGTCACGTTTTGAATCAATACGAAGGCTATTTTTGGAAGGATCTCGTAATTTTGAACCGCGGTCAGATGAAGAAGACGACACTGACCAGGGACCAACTATCCTAACTTCCACACCACACCATCAGAAAGACGTTTAACCCACGACCTCAGATTTAACATGTATCATATCTATGTAGGAATTGTATTTCCCCAGTCTAGCTTAAAAGGGATGTTTAATTCCTTCCTAATAATAATTTCTCACTTTCCGAACAAGCTCATTTGAATAATTGTTGTGTCAGCGGAAAGATATCGGGAGATAACGATCACGCGGTCTCTTCGTGCTAATCACGTGATGCGTGGGTGTTTCTCCGTTAAAAAACCGAGTGTAGTGTTTGAATCCTGAGGAGATGACTTTTTGAATTCAAACGGAACGGTCATGCGGTAGGATTGGTGAGCCTAACGAGCTACGGGGATCTTTTCCCTGTTAGCACGGCGGCGATGGACAATGGCTATAACTAACTAACCTTTTAACGAGGTGTAAGTTGATATGTAACTTAAGTAAGGAACAAACCCTAAATCCCTCTTGTCTAAAATGTAAATAATACCTGTGTAAATACTTTCCTCATGTCATATTATGCTTTTTTTAATAAAAAAATAATTTAGTTTTCTCATCTACTGTTTCTACTTCTTTATCTTTGGTTCATTTACCCTAGAGTGTTCCGTAGATGAAGCATTTTTACCTGTAAGCGGGTTTGGGATTATTCCCCTGCAACCGTTATTTCTACATAATTTATTGCGGCTCAGGCCGAAATTGAGTTTTTCTACATCTATAATATACATGGGGATTCTTGAGTGTAATCGTGTATTGTACTTCGAACAATCCGGCACCGAAACTGAGACTACAAGGCCAACACGGCCCACAACTGAAAAAAAAGCCATAAATATTTTCAGCCTAGTTGAGAAAACTGTACGAAACAAATACAAACAACGAAAACAACTACAAACTGTACAAAGTAACCCTCTTTATTAAATACCAGTGTGGAAACAATGGTCCTCACAAGAGTATAGATGAGTACACTGCAGTCCGTTTTTGATGAATTTGCATCTTGAACACTGTGCTTTGCATACACGATGCCAGTTTTTCATAATCTTTGTATACATCTGGAATTGTCATCCATACAGGGATGTAAAAACCATCAGATTTCTTTTTCCGGTAGTTGAAATTCAAAATCTTTTTCTAGACAGTGCATACAGATTAATGCTTGCTGTGTGGTTAACTTCACTTGCTGAAAAAGTTTATTTGTGGTATTTGCTCAATGACTGTATTTCTCTTCTCAAAAAAAGTTGACAGTCATTGACAGTACTTGATTGTGATGTTTGCGTTTTAGAACAATAAACCTATGGACTGTAAGCATTAACGAATCATCTAGAGATTTGACAGTCGCAACTTACCAGCAGTATTTTTCTAAACAGTTGGCCATATCAGCTATATTGCTAGGCTTTCTCAACCTTTCATGACTTTCCAGACTTTTTACTGAATCATCAAAGAAATGAACATTATTTTTTCTAATGATATGTTCATGTTCACTTCTGGTAGGCTCAGTGCAAAATACTCTTATGTTGTTAGAAACCATTCAAGTAAGCTCCAAGTGCTGTAGCCACCTATTCTTTAGAAACTACAAGTTTTCTAATTCTAATGGAAATTAACTGACTCCCTTCAAAGGGATTTCCTTCCTCATTATGACACTTAACATTTGATTTACATGATTTTTAAACCTGTGAACCTGAAAATGATCGTGAACTTTGTAGGTCAACCGCCGATCCGATAAAGGAAGCTTCCTCCAACTCTGTTATAGTCCTGGAAATATCAGGGCCGGATACTGTTAATTTCAGAAGAGCACCTTCGTATTCTAGAATTCCTATATATCCTTCTTTGCCTTTAATTCTCTTTTTATTCTGCTCGTGCAACTGGTCCTTTGATATTAAGAGAAACGCAGGTGAGGTTCTATTGCTGGTGCATTTACCTCCTAGAAACTCTAAATATAATGACAGGATGCATGTTTGCTCGTGGAACTGGTCATCAGATACGGCAGAAACGCAGATGTGGTTCTAATGCTGGTGCATTTACCTCCTAGAAACTCTGAATATAATGACAGGATGCATGTTTGCTCGTGGAACTGGTCATCAGATACGGCAGAAACGCAGATGTGGTTCTATTGCTGGTGCATTTGCCTCCTAGAAACTCTGAATATAATGACAGGGTGCATGTTTGCCATTTCTTCAAGATCTCGAACAAACATTGGCAACGAGCGTGAGTATAGCGCAGCATTCAAAGTGACAGTCGAAGGGCGTATCTTCTTTAGCGTGACAGCAAACAGCTTGAATTTTGCAGAACCAACACTGAATACCAGTTGAAGCAATAATGACTCAAGCTCCATAACATTATTTCAGTAACTGTAGAGACGAAATACTGCACTCTTTTTCCATTCTGTTTTTATCTTTAGTTTCATTATTGAATATGTATTGATAGTATTTCTTGTATGCCTGATTTTGAAGGCAATATAATACGACTAGAGTTAGCTCATGAGCATATCTAGCTCTTGTAATATGTCGATACCATACGGACCAGTAATACCATACGAAAGAAATGTCTCTGCCCCCACCCCACTTTTACGTAAAGATTTATTGAGCAGATTTAAAACCATCATTCTCAATAGTAAGGCTTTCTTCATGACTATATTTTTGTCTTCACTGTGTATATTTGATAAACGCCATTGAATCTGTGTCGTTTTGGTGTAAACTTGCTGATCTGCAATGATTACCGCTGTTTGCTTCTGATTTACCTTATACGTTGCAGAGATGTTTAAATTCATTAGATGTTTAACTATAGTTGGAGATGCAATGTCTTCATTGACAAAGGCAAGCAACGTAGAGTGGCTTTTAATTGCTGTACGCCTGCAATTACATTTGGAATGGAAGGCCGCAAATGAGATCGGGTGCTGTTTCTCTTCACAAAATTCTCCACTGTTGATGATTTTTAAACTGTATGGAGGCCATTAATTGTACTGAATGAAGAGCCTTCAGAGGTAGCTAAAGAAATTATACAGTCACTCAAAAAAGTATTGGGACACTTGGCATGCATAACATGTAAAGCTGTTTATAAAAATATTAACCACATTAAAACACAGACAAAATTAATCAAGAAATGCTTTAACATTTGGTATACAGTATATAAGGAAAATTTTCTTACTATTTTGGAATTACAATTTGATCTAGCCTTTTAAATATAATTTAAACGCAAACAGTTGTCAAAAAAGTATTGGGACAATTTTGAAATGAGAAATTTAAGAAATATATAGAGCAACAATAAAATTTAATTTACTGCCACTTTTTTTAGACTATATTTTAGACATAAATCATCAGCAAACAAGGTTGCGTATGGAGCAATGGCGAGAAACAAATATATTTCGGTTGATGTGCGAAATCTGGTAATAAGTCATTGGAAAAATGGAAAATCAGTTCGTTGTATAGGACAAATCTTGAAGCTCAGTAAGTCTACTGTTTTTAATATTATTCGCAGGTTCAAGAGAGCAAATAGTGTTGCAACCAAGCAAAGATCAGGTCGTCCAAGGACATTTAGTGAACGTGAAGAGAGGTGGATTGTGAGACAAGCTCACATTAATCCAAAAACTAGCGCAGTAAAATTGACTCTAAAATGTAAAAGTAGGTTCCGGAAATCTGTAAATCCTGAAATTGTCAGAAATGCTTGAAAAAAACATAAGTATCATGGCAGAGTACCTTAGAGAAAGCCCTACATCAGCAAAGCAAATCTAAAATCTAGACTGGCATTTGCTAAAATGTACGCCAACAGAATTTAGGAAAAATGTAATTTTTGTGGATGAAAGCAAATGTAACATTTTCGGATCGGATGGCAAGCAAAAAGTTTGGCACACACAAAATGCAGCATTTCATATCAAAAATTTGCGGCCTACTGTAAAATATGGAGGTGCCAACCAATTAGTCTGGGATTGCACGGCAAGCTCTGTTGTGGGGAACTTAGACTTTATAGATGGTACAAGGAATAAATATGTCTACCTTGACATTCTCAAGCGAAATTTAAAGCAAAGCGAGAGCAACTTGGGAATCTCAAGACATTTTAAATGGTATCAGGATAACGACTCAAAACATACTGCTGATATTTGCAAGTTATGGGTCCTCTACCACTGTCCAGGTGCGATTAAGACCCCTGCCAGCGTCCAGACCTTAATCCCATTGAACATGTGTGGGATTATTTGCAGTAAAAAATCAATGAACACAATATTTCTAACAAGCAGGAGTTAAGAAAACACCTGATGAAAGAGCGGGCGAAAATCAACGGATCATTTTGCGCAAAATTGATCAAATCCATGTCAAATCGACTGCGAGAGGTCATAAAGTGCAAGGGTGGCCTAACAAGATATTAACTATCAAATTAATATTTTTTTCTTAACTTAATGGACAATGTCCCAATCCTTTTTTGAGCAGATTTTCTGACTTGATTTCTTTTACTTTAAATTGTAATCATAATTGCATTAATATATGAATTTTGTTCGAGTTACTATGATTTGCATCTATCAAAATGTGATATACTTCTTTTTTTGTTTCATTTGTATATTTAAGTTATACATTATGATAAAATCATGTGAACTTGTATTGTGTCCCAAAACTTTTTTGAGTGACTTTATGCAATGACGGCTGTTCTCTTATCATTCCCAACAGTAAAATATTGTTGTAGGATATCAACTATTCTACAGTATTCAAGTTCTCAGTTACCTGAATGTCAGGTGTAGTATTTAAATGCCGTGTTTAATCTTTTGTAACAGCAGAGCATCAGAATATTACAGCGCGAAGAATAAACAACCGAAACTAAGAACAGAACTTGGAAAAACATTTCGAGTCTCGGTGGTCTGGTGGAAAGATCTGGGCTTCAGAATCGGAGGGTTCCATGATTGCAACCCGATTCCGCCGTGCCTGGTATATGTGCCTGGTGCGCGCCAAATCTGATGTCGGGATTGTTCGTTGCTGTGTCGCGGAAGTTTCGAGAAGGAGATGACGGCTCAGGCGTCGTCCTCGACATCTGATTACGGTTCAAAATTATGAGGTCTGTCCAAAATTGCTCTCGCTGTGCCCCAAAACAAGACTAATACCAAACTAAACTCAAAAACAATTTTTTACTTGATCATCAATTTGATAACGTCATTACTGAGCAACGATAATAAGCAATGAGTCACGAATTGTCCCTGTTATGCTCTCAATTATTATATCTAACCTTTTGCATCAGATAATAATAAAATACAACAGAATTCAAGATAAATAACAGAAAACAAGGACATAATTTTGAAAAAAATGTCACTGACCCTGATTTTGATGACGTCAATACCGACCAACGGGGGATCTAAAAGTTGGGGTTTCGGGTGTTTTACATTCATTAAATCGTATAGTAATTATACCTCAAAGGGCCTGTTTTCTGACTCAATTGAAATTTTTTTCAGCTAACCGACCGCACTATCTCGCTAATGTGGGGCGGAATTTCGGAGACGGGGATGCCAGCCCAGATGTCATCTCCTCGTTGCCTGACAAAGGTTCATAATTCTAAGATCTGCCACCAAATATCCATCGTGTTTCTTCGAAATAGATCGTAAATAATACTATGTTCGAAAACAGTCTTTCGTTAGACCATCATTTTGATGACATCATTACCGACCAACCATATTGCACAATAATTCTCGAATTGTCCTGTTATGTTCTTAACAGCAATATTTAATCTTTTGGATGAGCTAATAATCAAATATAACAGAATACAAGATAAATAATTAAAAACAAGAACATAATTTTGGAAAAAAAATTGATGACGTCATTACTGGTCAACTATGCCTCTAAAACTTGGGGTCTCGGCTGTTTTTAAGTCAGAAAATGATACAGAGTCGGAACCAAAAAGTTCAAAATTTCTGCCAGAAGTGAAATATTTTTCAGCTAACCGACCGGACTGTATTGTTCTTTTTATACGAAAGCTTAATAATTGGACGAAAACAGATTTCACAGTCTCTCAGCAAAAGAATTCTCGCCTTGACCTTTTCGTACACATGCAACAATCTATCTCATATACACATCATACGGCTCTTTTTATACAAAAACATAATAATTTGTCAACAACAGATTTCACAGTCTCACAGCAAAAGAGTTCTCGCCCTGATCTTTTCGTATACAAACATAATTCTATCTCATATGCACACTATATATCTCTTCTTATATAAAAGCATAATAATTGGGTGAAAGCAGATTTCACAGTCTCTCAGCAAAAGAGTTCTCGTCCTGACCTTTTCGTATACAGAAACAATCTATCTCATGCGCGCACAATATGACGCGATTTGTGTTCATCTTCGCAGTAGAGAACAGAGCATCGAGTATACAATTTGGACTTCTTCCTGTTGACCGAATAGGTCAAAATTTGATGCGCTTCTGCAATTTGGGTATCAAACCAACAAACCAAATTTCATTTGGCTAACTCATTGCATTTTCGAGTCGCTTAGACATGCCGACTGACATTTAACACATTCCGGGCCACATGTACCATGGATGGTATATACTAAACTTTCCATTCAGGCCACGTGTGCCATCGATGGTACACACTAATCGAAACGTTAAAACCGATCTCAGCGCCACGTGTGTCATGAATGGTACACTTTGTGATAACTGCGCTAAACAAGCTAATTACTTATGGGTTGACGATATAGAATTATTGTGTGATAATTATCAAACTTCAAAAGTCTGTCATCTAATTAGTCAACACATCAAATGGCCTGAAAGAAAAGTCGAGCAAAAAATGCTTGGCACGAAACGTGTTAACCAGGAGACGGATTTTGGTACAGATCTACAATTCTAGTAAAAATACAACAACTACAACGTTAACTGATTGTTTTAAAATGCCAAGACTAGCACTTTTGGACGATTTTACTCCGGAAAAGGGTGACAGGCAATGAGTAAGATGAACACAAACGAATTAAGATTTAAAAATAAGTGTCAGTTACTTGCGATTTTGTTTAGTTATATTAACGTCCCGTTTTGAAGCAACACGAGGGCTAGTTTAGGACGGACCTCGTCATTTTGAACCGTGATCACATGACGAGGACGACACCTGAGCTGGTACTCCCTCTCCAAACTTTCGCCTCACATCAGAGGGAGGACGTTTCACCCCTACATATGATTTAACAGGCAACACAGTTACTTCAAGGTCACGGCTACCATTTTTGTCAGCTGAATGCAGTTCCAAATTTTAGTATTTTGCCGCAGAGTATAATTTTTCATTCGGTTGTGGAATTTATTAAAAGATACTACAGTCATTCGGACATTCATCTGCACGTTGTTCTTCCAAAAGTCGCGTTTCTTTTTATTTATAGGTGCAAGACCATATTGCTGCTACTTGCTTCCTATCCATACTGAAACAGCTAGGAAATGAGAAACTACACTCAAATACTGACTGCACGAATCGTCACGTGTGAAAGCAAACATGACACGGCAAAAAAGTAAACAACTTTGCTCCGCAACAGTTGAAACCGTATAATGTGAAAGGGGCCTTATTGAACAAAAATATGTCTATTGGTTTGTTGTTCAAATTTCTCTATATAAAACAAATGATTTAAAAAAGAAGAAACGTACTCAAAAATAACAAACGGGTAGTCACAGAACATTGTTTAAAAACAAATAAAGAAAGAAACAAGTAATATAAAAAATTAAGTCAATTCCTACTTAGGTGATTAGAGATATAATGAAATATGTACTGCGCATGCGCAAAGATATGGCTAAAATATGGTGGTGCTTCCATGATCCCACGGGCCATCCATATACCCAAGAACCAAGTCCGTAATGTTAGGGGCCGTTCAAATATTACGTAAGCACCCAAGGAGGGGGAGGGGGTTTGCTTATTTTTGCTGACAAGGGGGGGAGGGGGAGTATGAGTGATGCTTACGTAAGACATTGAAATCACTTTATTTCCGAAAATCTCTTGTGACTTGCACAAATAATTTAATTTAAAAAAATTAAATTTGAAAAAAAAGTTAAATTTGGCAAAAGAAAATTAAACTTGATTTTTGTAACCTTAAACTTGAAATTGTAAGGAAATTAAACTTACATTTTTTTTCATTTTAAGCCGAGTTAGAGCTTTTTATTTGAATTAAGTCCAGAAATTTTTAAAATTAGATTATTACTGTTATACGTTTTGTAAAAAAAAAGAACGGGGGGGTTGCAGTTTGCTTACGCAATTATAAGAGGGGTGTTGCGATTTGCTTATTTTTGCTTACAAGGGGGGAGGGGGAGTCAAAAATACCAAAAACATGCTTACGTAATATTTGAACGGCCCCTTAATAGTTTTCGAGATATAATGAAAAACGTACTGCGCATGCGCAAAGATATGGCTAAAATATGATGGTGCTTCAATGATCCCATGGGCCATCCATATACCCAAGAACCAAGTCTGTAATGTTAATAGTTTTCGAGATATAATGAAAAACATACTGCGCATGCGTCATGCAAAATATGAAATGACAGACAAACATACAGACAAGAAAGCGAATTAATATTGCATTGTCATCTAGTTCTGAGCTATGTTTAAAGTTTCAAGTCTCCAGCTCATCGGGAAGTTAGTTTAAAATCGATTGCAAAATTTGAACAAGATATAGGGAGAATATGAACCAATAGTAGGAATTGAAAAAGTAAATCAAAGAAAAATGAATCTGATAATGAATAGCGTACACATAAAATATTTTTAACATTTCGGAAATAAAAAAATAATGATAACAGGCTCGTGCTTTAACTGCGAAAACACTGGTGATTGCGAAATATTGACACGATCACGAATTATCTGCGCAGTCCTGAATCATCTGTTTAATCAAGATCTATTCATACAACAAGTGCAATGAGGGATACTAATTAACTTTGTAATCAAAAACTACAAAGCACAAAATGAGTATTCCTTATGTTGTTTATTATTATTAGTGAAATAACATTTCCATCTCAAAGTGTGTTACTCGAACTACGATTAATGCGAATTTCTTATTAGGGGCCGTTCATATATTACGTAAGCACCCAAGGGGAGGGGGAGGGGGTTTGCGATTTGCTTATTTTTGCTGACAAGGGGGAGGCGGAGTATGAGAGATGCTTACGTAAGACATTGAAATCACTTTATTTCCGAAAATCTCTTGTAACTTGCACAAATAATTTAATTTAAAAAAATTAAATTTGAAAAAAAAGTTAAATTTGGCAAAAGAAAAATAAACTTGATTTTTGTAAGCTTAAACTTGAAATTGTAAGGAAATTAAACTTACATTTTTTTTTTCATTTTAAGCCTAGTTAAAGTTTTTATTTGAATTAAGTCCTAAAATTTTTAAAATTAGATTATTACTGTTATACGTTTTGTAAAAAAAAAAAAAAGAAGGGGGGGTTTAGCGTTTGTCTTACGTAATTATAAAGAGGGGGGTTTGCGATTTGCTTATTTTTGCTGACAAGGGGGGAGGGGGGGTCAAAAAATACCAAAAACATGCTTACGTAATATTTGAACGGCCCCTTATGCCATCAATACCGTTTTCATGAAGTTAGGGAATGTGAGAGTAATAATGGGATGGAAACAGATTTCACAGTCAACCAACAAAAGAGATCTCACCTTGATGTTTTCATATACATGCAACAATCTATCTCATATACACACCATATGGCTCTTTTTATACAAAAGCATAATAATTGGACAACTACAGATTTTACAGTCACCCAACAAAAGAGTTTTCGCCTTAACCTTTGTCGTTTACATACATAATTCTATCTCATATGCACACCATATATCTCTTCTTATACAAAAGCATAATAATTGGGTGAAAACAGATTTCACAGTCACCAACCAAACAGCCTTGACCTTTTCGCATACACGCAATATGGCGCGTTTTGTGTTTATCTTCGTTGTATAGAGCAGCGCATCGAGTATACACATTGGACCTCTTCCCGTTGATCGAATGGGTCCACAATTTGATACGTATCTGCACTTTTGTGAAAACCACAAACCAAATTTCATTTGGCTAACTCGTTGCATCTGTGAGTCGAATAAACATATCGACTGATTAAACCAGGAGACGGATTTGGTGCAGATTTGCCAAATATCCGATCCTCCAATGTGTTTTCTGTCATTTTGGGTCATCATCAACAACAGATTTTCAGGAGAAAATGCATTTCCCTCCATATGCTCAATAGTTTTAAATAAGTTTTCAGAAAGGTAACGAGTTGTTTCAATTGCTTTAAACACGTGCATTGGGCTCTTTGAAGCATTTCTTGATTTTAATATTTCATAACTTTGGAATGAACGTCTTCATAACAGGGTTTTTTTTCCTTTTAATAAATTCTTAAAGGTGTAAAGTGCCTTCAAGAAACTTTTGTTACTTTCTGTATTCTTGGCATACGTTCTGAACTAACAAACAATATTCTAGTTTTGAAACCTAGTTTTGAAACCTAGTTTTGAAAAGTGTTACCCTAAGCACAAAATAAATAAATAAATTTGTTTTTTTTTTTATATCTAAAGAATTATTTGTTATGCATATACATCGAACTGTTTCATTTCATCGACAAGATAATGTGTGAAGTTGATGGTATTGATCAGGAACCGAAAAATGCTTGGGGAAGTTATTTCTCATATTTTTTGTCAACTTTGAAAGGAATCTGCCTCACGAAGTTACGGACCGATATTGATAAAATAAAATTTATTACTTTTAAGCGTCATTAATGCTACAACGAAGGACTCAAGACAAATTTTAAAATTAAAAAAAATATTCAAAAACAGTCGATTTTCTCTACTTTTTAGAACATTTAAGATCGATGCGGGAGCGGAAGATATCAATCAATTTAATTATTCTTTACCTAGTTTTATTTCTCACCAATTCGCAACTTTTCAGCGGTATAGTGACAAGAAAAATATTTCTTGATTATTTTTCGTCCCACCCTAATGTACAGTCACGTGATTTTACTGTAGGCTTGGGACGAAAATGAAAATAAAATCTTTGAAAAGTGAATAAATAATACATACATAATAATATATCGATGCGGGAGCGGAAGATATCAATCAATTTAATTAATTTTTTCCTAGTTTTATTTCTCACCAATTCGCAACTTTTCCGCGGTATAGTGACAAGAAAAATATTTCTTGATTATTTTTCGTCCCACCCTAATGTACAGTCACGTGATTTCACTGTTGGCTTGGGACGAAAATGAAAATAAAATCTTTGAAAAGCGAATAAATAATACATACATAATAATATATCGATGCGGGAGCGGAAGATATCAATCAATTTAATTAATTCTTTTCCTAGTTTTATTTCTCACCAATTCGCAACTTTTCCGCGGTATAGTGACAAGAAAAATATTTCTTGATTATTTTTCGTCTCACCCTAATGTACAGTCACGTGATTTCACTGTTGGCTTAGGACGAAAATGAAAAAGTCTTTGAAAAGTGAATAAATAATACGTGCATATTGCATTTAATTTTACAAAATGATCAGTATAGTACAATGTAACTAACATGCTGAAAAGTGTTGTTATATTATAAACTTCCTTTACTTTTCAAAAGATGTCAGAAACTGACGGTTAATCGAATTTTCAGTCTTAAATCCTAGGATGCTTAGTTCAGTTTAGTTATGTTAACGTCTCGTTTCGCTCCGAACCAACACGAGGGCTATTTGGGGACGGACCTCGGAATTTTGAACCACGGTCAAATGACGAGGACGGCACCTGAGCTGGTATCCCCCTCTCCATGCTTCCGCGCCACACCAGCGGGACGACTTTTGACCCCCAACGCATGATTTAGCATGCAGCCGGCCCAATACGCGACGGATCTTCAGTGGAATCTGGTTTCGAACGTGGAACCCTGTTCCGAGAGCGACACTTTACCACTAGGCTACTGCGGTCTCCTGGGATGTGTAAGGACGTCCATGGTAAGATGTTGAGAGTTGTTTGTGCTGGAAGAGCACCATGCAATATGCCTCAAAGCAAAGTTGTTTATTTAAAAAATTAAACCAGTTTAACGACCCGTTTTAAGTATTGTTAACATATCATGCTATAATAACATTATGTATTGACTCATTTATTTTTATTTCTTATAAGAACGGTGAAACCATATAATTAATTACATCTCAAGCTAAAGCTGGACTTCATGGCAGACGCAAGGATTTAAGAGTGGGAGTTGTGGCTAATTTCAAAAAATGCAAACGAATCGTTCTTTGAAAATATATATCAAAAGACGGTTAAAAAACGGATTTAGCAGTGGAATTCAACTTGCTATTTTAGAGTGGGAGTTGTGGCTAATTTGAAAAA
>BGPR01019877.1:0-28586 GCA_013235015.1 Araneus ventricosus
TCACATGAACGGCCATATAAACCATGTTATAGCGGCCAGGCAGGAGAAATGGCAGAGGTTAGAGAAATGAAACCGGTTCAGCGGTCAGAAGAAGGCATAAACCGATAAGACAGCATGAGAACCGCAGGTATAAAGGCAGGTGCGGCAGAAGGGCGCAACAGTATAGTAGGCGGCAGAGAAAGGTGGCGCAGCTGCCATAGAAGGTTGCTGCGAAAAGGCACCGTATAGGAGAAGGCGGAGAGCGGCAAACGCAGCGAGCATGTCAAGGCAGAGCAGGAAATGTTGTTGCAGGCAGAATCTGACGGTAAGCCGTATGGTCATCTTGCGGCAATTGCTGCGCGTCACGCAACGCAAACCGTCAAGCGTCACGAGAGAAGGCACAGTGGTGAGGTCGCGGTAACGAACCAGCACCGGCTGAAGAGCGTTAGAGGTGGTTCGCCGCGTTCAGCGGTTGTCGGCACGCCCGTTCACGCCTAGCGCGAGCGCAGAAAAGAACCACAAAACCGCGTCCCAACAAACAACAAACAAAAACGAATATGCCGCCTGTAAGCAGGCGCGCACCGACGTTGTCAGTAACCGGCGCGTTAACGCGCAGCGGCGCATAGAGGTGTTGCCGAAGAAACGTCCAGAAGAAAGCGTTTTAAAGCACGGCGCACCAGGTGTTATACGCCATGAGGCCTTACTAACCAGCTGCCGCCAACGCCGTCGCCGCTGCCGTTCGTCCCGCCATGCGCATGCCAACGAATAACTACGCGCATGGCAGGTGATGAAACGCCACGCACAAAACCGACAGCAGCCGCGAGATCCCGCCCGCAGCAGGCGAAGAAACGGTTGTGGCAGAACGTCGCCTGCGCGCTTAGCGCGGCCAGTACGCGCAGCCATTTACAGAAAGTGCGTACCGCCCGCCCGCCAGCAGCGCAAATTGTTACTTTGCCATAAAATGCTGGCAAACAAGCGAACCAGTCGCCCTGTTGCCATCGAAGGGTATGGGTTCATATAAAGGCGCAATCAGAAGGAAAGCACAACCAGGTAATAGAACCGGTATACCCATGAAGGGTACGGCGCCTGAACCAGCAGAGATCCCGCGTTAGAAGCGGTCAGAAATATGAAGGCAACCCCATCCCGATAGTGAATAGAGACAGTTCATGATTGGTAGGAGAAGAAACAGTCGAGAAGGATCAAAACCGCAGGCGAATACGCGAGAAGAAATATGCGATGAACTTATTAGCGGCAAGGCATAAAGATGGTAAGAACGCTGCATGGTAGGCGTCGGCGCGAACGATGGTGCCGTTATGGCAACGTTGCTGCAAAGATGTTTTAAAGCACTGGCACATACTAAAAGAAACGACAAGTGCGGTAGGCAGGTAGCCCGCATATGCGTAACGGTGTGGTGGCAGGAAATGGCAGGCATTATCCGCAGAAGGGGCAGAAGGTAGCACAACGCAGGTGTGCTGCAAAGTAGGGTGGCGCGTGTAGCGGCAGCGGTGCGCGGAAGGTGGTGGCTGGCAAGAAACAACAGCGGCGCGCAGCAAACAAACGTTGTAGCAGGAAAGGCGCGCGTGGCGAAAGAGGCGAAGAGGATTTCTTTCTTCCTCCACGTGCAATATCTACTGGTTCAACCCCTAATTTTCCGAGAAATGAATCTTTCACTCTCTGCTAGCTCATTCTCGTGCGAATACGCTTTTTCCTGACACGTCATTCTTTCACTTCGTCTTCTCTCACTTTCGCACATGTTCATTTAGTTTTTGCATCTTGTCAGTTATTAGCGTGAAATTTTTTACTGGTAAAAATGAGTGTTGTGAAACAAAATGTTCAACAAAAATGAGAAATCCTTCAAAAACTTGATTATGGAGATTCAGCTAGCAAATTAGCAAAGGATTTTCAAATTGCAGTACAAACTGTACATGATATAAAAAGGAACAAAGAAAAACTCATTAAATTCACGAGAGATTGTGAGGACAAATCTGCACTTTCAAAACGGAAAAGTCTGAGAACGTCAACATACAAAGATCTATAGATTCTGCTCTACTACTATGGTTTAATCAAAAAGGAGCAGAAGGTATACCTATTTCGGGTGCCATATGTTCCGAAAAAGCGAGAATTTTTCATGAAGCACTAGGATTAGAAGGAGATTTTAATGCTTCATCTGGTTGGCTCATTCGATTCAAGCAACGCCATGGAATTCGGCAGTTAAATGTTGAAGGAGAACGTCTAAGTGCGGATGTGACTGCTGCAGATTCGTTTTGTGTGAAATTTCAAGAATTTATTGACGAAGAAAATTTGATTCCCAATCAAATTTATAATGCCGATGAGACAGGATTGTATTGGAAATGTCTTCCAACAAAAACACTTGCTTCACGGGAAGAAAAGTCAGCTCCAGGCCACAAATCGTCGAAGCGCATTACCATCATGTGATGTGGAAATGCTTCAGGTGACCATAAAATGAAACTCGTAATGATCGGAAAGGCTTAGATACCCCACTTGTTTAAGGGTATAGAATCAAGAAATTTACCGGTTGTTTACTTCAATCAAAAGGGGCAAGGATGACAAGTGACATTTTTCTCCGATGGTTCCATGAACAATTTGTATCTGAAGTCAGGAAACACAAACAAAAGGCTTACCCCAAAAAGCAGTATTGCTTTTAGATAATGCCCCTCCACATCCAGATGAAAGTTCGCTAGCGTTTGATGACGGATTGATTACCGGTAAATTTCTCCCTCCAAATGTTACAGCAGCGATACAGCCTATGGATCAAAGTGTAATTTCAGAAATGAAACGGCACTACAGATCTGAACTTTTGAAAAATTTAATTCATGAAGTTATAACACTACCAAATTTTTGGAAGCAATATTCATTATTGGATGCAGTATATGGAATATCAGCAGCATGGTCAAAGGTAAAATTGTCTGCGTTATCACGATCGTGGAGAAAGATCATACCGCTTGATGGACAATCTTCTTCAGATATTCAAGAAGAATATGATAACAGTATTCTTGAACAAGAAAAATAATTCGAAGGTTTCAAAAATCTAGATGAAGAAAATTTAAAAGATTGATTACAAAGTGATGCATGTGAGCCTGGCTTCCAGTATTTGACAGATGAAGACATTGTTACTGTGTTGTTAAATCTAATAGTGATGATAGTACTGATGCATAAGATGTACTAAATGAGGGAAATACAATTTCTCATTCTGCTGCTCTACAATCTGTGGAAACTTTGTTAGATTATATGGGACAAAGAGGATTTGATTACGGTGACATTACTGCGGTTTGTAAAATATGTGTCAATATACGACAAGAGATGAACAAACAGAAGAAGCAAAGACACATTACAGATTTTTTAAAGCAGTAAATGTTAAAAGGAAAATTCATAGTTTGATGTTATACAGCATGGAAGTAATTTTTATATTTTTGCACTGATGTTGATTTTTTTCTTTAATAAAATGGAGTTTTCGGATTATGTGTTTTTCTATCGTCCTTGCGACCCCTCCCAGTGATTAACCCGGATAATCAAGAGTGCACTGTATTTACAAAAATAATTCATTTTGTGAACCTTTAATAAGTATCCATGGTGATATATAAGCAATGATAAATCCTCTACTTAGAAACAAGAAGTGCTATAAAAATATTACTAGAATGTGGGTGTCAGGGATGGCCGACAAAACAATACTTCTTTTAAATGAAAAGATTTAATGATGATTTACAATTACAGTTAGATGATTAATAAATGAAATGATTAAATATTTACAAAATACAATCAACACAAAGTAATAATCGTTGCAGAGTCACACACATTCCCTTCGTCACATTCGTGTTTGGAGCAAGCGTCGTTCTTCTGCATCCCGTCTGGATGTCAGAGCGTCAACTACTGAGTTCTGCTTAGATCCGCTAGAGGCGCGGCGGGAATGACGGCGGCTGCCGTCAGTCTGGCACCACAATCTCGGCCTTCCTGGATTCAGCTGGTCCTCCAGACGACACTGCAATTATACAAACAAAACAGAAAGAAACAGAAACACAGCAGAAATCGAAGATTACAAAGTTCTGAAGAAAAAAAAGAAAAAAGTTCATGATATTAAGAGTTCTGACATTGTGTTCCAGGGTTTCAAGTATTCAGCACATGTTGTCGTAAAATTGGGTCCTTCGTGGTTTCCCTCTTTGATAACGTCCTAGGTATTTCCTCCTTTTGCTCTAGTGATACTGTAGGGTCCAAAATACTTCAGCTTAAGTTTCAGGTTTGGTCCAAACTGAGTTCTTTTGATGGCAACAAGATCTCCAACTCTGTAAGGTTTTGGTTCTCATCTTCTTAAATTGTACTTTTTCCGGTTTTCTTCTTGAATCTTGAAGATTTGCTGCTTCGCATGCTTTCTTAGTTCTTCTCTTTGAGCTTCAAAATTGGCTTGGAATTCAGCTTCGACCATTTCTTTGAGCTCATCTAAGCCTCCAGTATTCATCTTAGTACCAAAAAGCAATTCGAAAGGTGTGGTGTCGATACTTCGCTGATAGGTGGAATTTATCGTTTGCTGTAGTTCATTTGTGAACTTATACCACTTGTTTGGATTTTCCAGGGATAATTTTGAAAGAACTGAGATGATGGTCTGGTTGATATGTTCAATCTGTCCATTGGCTCTTGGCAGGCCAGTCGTAATTGCATGATGTTTTATTTTTTCTTTGGCACAATAATCGGCAAAATCACCAGAGGTAAAAGCTGTACCTCTCTCAGAGATTATTTGGAAAGGACTTCCAAACACAGCTTTTTGAATTTCCAACTTTCCTATCACTTCAGCTGATGTTGCGCTTTTTGTACGATAAATCCATACAAATTTAGTAAATGTGTCGATGATTGCCAAAACATATTTATAATTTTTATTCGTACTCTCCAAAGGTCCAAGATGATCAATGTGATACGTGTGCAACGGCGTGTCTTCTTTTTGTAACGGGTGCAGAAGACCTTCCTTCTTTCCTCTTTTCTGATTTATCAGGATACAATGGACACAGTTGGATATGATCTTCTCTACTTTTTGTCTAAGTTTGGGGATGTAATAATAATCTTGAAGGTGTTTCTCGGTGTATTTAACTCCAGTATGTCCTCTTTCATGTGCATTTCTTATAATTTTGCTTTGCATACTGTCAGGCACAACTACTAATTCTTTACCATCAACAAATTTATACAAAATTCCGTTTCGATCGCAATAGTCTTCGTAAGCAGAAATTCTTAATAATTCTTTTATTGCTTTTACTTCATTGTCACTATCTTGAGCTGATTTTAATCTCGGTAAGATGTTATAAAATGAGATACAAAATATGTCTATGGAAGATCTACTTGGGGCATCAACATGAGTCATCTGTGTACCAGAACGATGCTCAATGACGTTATCGAATTCTTCCAGCAATAAAGACCAACGTGCAACGAGAGTAACCAAGTCTTTTTTTGCATAGTTTTTTCGAGCGTGGAACAGTCTGTTACAATTTTGAAAGGAATTCCTAATAGGTAAACACGAAATTTCTTCACTGCCTCCATCACAGCAAGAGCCTCAAGTTCATAACTAGAATATTTCTTCTTGGCGTCTGTTGTTTTCTTACTCATGTAATAGGTGGGATGGAAGTTTTTATCATCAGGGGATTTCTGCATTAAAATAGCTCCGTATCCCTCTAAGCTAGCATCAGTCTGCAATTCAGTTTCATAATTAGAGTTATAAATTCTTAATACAGGTTTTTCAGCTAGCTAATTTTAACTGGTTAAATGAGATTCTTTCCTCTTCGCCAAATTTAAACTTTCGGTCTTTCTTCAAGAGATCACTTAATGGTCTGGCAATAGTGGAATATTTTGGGATAAACTTTCGAAAATATCAGGCGAGTCCTAAGAAACTATGAATTTGTTTTAGATTAGCTGGTTCCGGAAAATTAAGGACAGCTTTAGTTTTTAGAGTAGAGGAGAAGATTTTACCGTCTTCAACGACATGGACCAAGAATTCAATGCGCTTCTTCAAAAAATGAGATTTGTTAAAGTTGATCTCCAGTCCATATTCACTAGCAATGCTTAGAACACGTTTGAATCGTTTAATTCCTTCTCCAAATGAGGAAGATAAAATGATGATGTCATCCAAGTACGGGAGAACAATACCATCATTAATTAAAGGTCGAAAAATGATGTTAATGTACCTTTGAAACATGGCTGGAGAATTACATAATCCAAAAGGGACTTTAAGGAATTGATATTGGCCATCATGGGTGACGAAAGAGGTATATTTTCTACTATCTTTGTTTACATCAACATGGAAGAATGCATTAAGATTGATAGTACGGAAGACGTGTGATTCTTGCAATCTGTCTAAAATATCCTCGATTAATGGGAGGGGGAATCTATCCTTTACAACGACTTTATTTAATTTCCTATAATCAATGCAAACTCGAGGGGTTCCATCTTTCTTTCGGACGATTACAACTGGCTACTGTATTCTGAAGAACATGGTTCTACAATCCCTTGTTCTAACCATTCAGATACTTGAGTTTGGACAATTTTTTTCTCTGAAAACGGCAATCTACGAGACTGATGGGAAATAGGTTCATTACTTTTTACCAAAATGTTCAATTCAACATTCGTTGTTTTAATTTTGTGCGGTATGTAATTTAAAATTGATTGTTGTACCTTATCTTTAAAAAAATTTGGAACATCAGGTCCAATGTTTAGTTCAACTTCGTTAGGGGCTACATCAATTGGTAGGACGGATAATGAGTCAACTTCCTCTATACGGTGAAATTTTTCTTTAATCACAATTCCATTTTCATTAATTACCGTCTCACCTTGCATCAATACATTCATACCAACAATCACATCATAAGACATAACATTATTTTCTACAACATATATATCTGCATTACACTTGAAATCATCAATTTTAATGTTACCCTTAAAATAACCTAATGGGTTTACTTTGCATTTACGAAATCCACTTAAAGAGAGATTCAATGGGTACAATTTACACATATTTAATTTATCAAACACTGATTTACGAAGCAATGTTGCTTGACTACCAGTGTCGATAAGTGAATTAATGTTTATACCTTCAATCGTTACTTTATTGTCAAGCCTTGGTTTGAATTTAACGTCCAAGGTGGCTACTTCTGGTTTAGACTTCGTTTTATCATATTCTGAAGCTTTATGTCCGAAGGCTCCACATTCAAATCCTTTATTCTTATGTACACAGAATCGTGAGATATGATTTGGGTCACCACAGTTAAAACAAAATTTACTCTTGCGACTTTCAAAATTATTATATTTCATTCTTTCAAACCCACCACTTGATTTTACTTTATTTGCACTTTCGATTTTAGAGTTGAATCTATCATCATGCTCTTGTTTTGGTTTTAATTTATCAAAAGAATTAAATCTAGGATTGGAATCATATCTTGCTTTGGTTTTATCGAAACCGCCTTTACTTTTTGCGTTATCACTCTTTATTACTTCATAAACTTTAAATTTTTCTTTAAATTCAAATAAATTCTGACATCTGTACAAAATTGTTTTCTTGCCTATCATTGATACCTTTAAACACATAATGCATTAAAGCAGCATCTTAGATTTTCCCAGAACTGCATAATTCTTTCATTTTTAAAAAGTATTCTGGAGCGGATTCAGAATCCCTCATTTTTCTTTTACTCAAGAGTTCATGCAAGTGAGCTGAATTTATCTCAAAAGAAAATTCATCGATGAACGCTTGTTTCAATTTTTGCCACAAATTAATTTGTGGTTCCGTTCTTACAAAAAGCGCAGCAGTTCCGCTAAGCGACCTTTTAGCAAAGATAAACTTTTGTAAGTTGACAGACTAAACAGTTGGGAAATGTTTTCAAAGTGATCTAACCAATTAGCTATATTTTCATGCGATTCTGCATTCAATTTAGAAATGGCACTTTCAATATCGGAATAATTTATATCAGTATTCTGAGCGACAGAGCTTCTATACTTATCAACAAATTGCATATCATAAATCTTATTTGCATCACATTGCATATTACACTGCATGGAAGAATCCCTTTTATTTAAACTTTCACCTTCGAACGCGCCTTTTTTTTATTTTCTTTTTCGAGATCATTTGCTATTTCTTCGTCAATGTCTGACTCATCAAAATCTGCCCGCGAAGTTTCGGCTAACGCTTCAAGGTTACACAAAAAAGAAAGAATTCTTTTTGATACTTCCGGCTTTGAGCCATTAAATGAAATATTTAAAATATTACATATTGTAATGAGTTCGTTCAGCGAAAATAACTCATCCACACTTCCTAACTTTTTTTCAAATTCATCGCTGTCGACTTGAAAATCAAACCCCATAAATTCTCGTATTCTCTTTCGATTTGATCTGTCACCAAGAGAACCGAAAAGGAATTTATGCAAAATCTTTATTTTTTCTGTTTTACAATTCTTCAATGCAGTGCTAATTTCTTGAATATCATTTAAAGTAGTCATTTTAACAAAACGAATGCTAATTACCCCTTTAAGAAGAAATGATATAATCTGGTTTCGCAAATCATCAACTAAATGTTCACTTTCACAGTTTTTTTTTTGTTTATCCACAGAGCCGCAAAGTTTTTTTTTTTTTACAACGTTTCAGTTCTTCAATTATCAGTTCAGTTCATTTATATTAATCATCAACAAAATGCGTTCTATCTATTCCACTTCTGAATTGTGGGTGTCAGGGATGGCCGACAAAACAATACTTCTTTTAAATGAAAAGATTTAATGATGATTTACAATTACAGTTAGATGATTAATAAATGAAATGATTAAATATTTACAAAACACAAAGTAATAATCGTTGCAGAGTCACACACATTCCCTTCGTCACATTCGTGTTTGGAGCAAGCGTCGTTCTTCTGCATCCCGTCTGGATGTCAGAGCGTCAACTACTGAGATCCGCTAGAGGCGCGGCGGGAATGACGGTGGCTGCCGTCAGTCTGGCACCACAAGAATATACTTGAAATATAAATTTTCAAAAATAACTTTGCCTTTAAATAATACAAACTCGTAACTGTAATTATCTGAATTGTATTTTAGAAAATTACAGTTGTATCTTTTTTTTTTGGCGAGTGACTTTTAACAGAAAACGAATATGTAGTAACCAACCAAGTTCCTGTTGAAGCAACATGAAAGTGAACCCGAAACCTAAAAACAGCCAATGAAAGAGAAATCAAAGTAAAACAAATCAAGAACATGAATGTGAATCTTGAGTGTAACTGAAGGCAAGAAAAAAATATTAGTTGGCCTAGCATCAAATAGGAGCATCCGAAAATCCAGAACGATCGAAGACAGAAAAAATGGCTATTCACCTTCATCGATTATGTCACTTAGTTGTATGCAATGAGAGAATTTTGGTGCTTTCCAAAACTATTTGTTGTGCAGCCCCAACCTAATATATGTCTTCATTCATTTTCTGCGTTCTTTTTTCGTTTCTATCTTTCTTCGTTGATAACTGAATTCTCAGAGTGAAAAAAGTAAGCACATAAGAATAAAAACGAAAATGCGAATTTTTCAAATAATTGTTATGAGTTCTGCAACCCTAAAGTACTAGTCGCTACTGCCTTCAGGTAAAACTTAATAATATGCACAACACTGAGAGCAAATAATTAAATATTCTTATTCGATATTAGGCTATTTTCTTGTTATGCCTTTTAATTTTCATTTTCTCCAGTTGTCCTTTCATTCTTTATCAGGTCGATAGTTGCAACTATATGCCAATGAAACCTAGTTTGTCATTGGCAAATATTTTTCAATATGATGATTGGAATGATGTGCTACTAAACAAATATTTACAATTCATAGTTTTTCTTTGTTGAATAAATTTGCATTTCTGAAATAAATATTTCCATATAAATTTGTGAGAAGCCTTTTTAAATTTAAAAATTAATATATCTGCAAATTTTTGAGATAGAATTGTGAAATTTAGTTTATACATAGACGAGCGCAAGAAGAACATTTTACTCACTGACAATTTTGCTCTATGGGGAATGTATAAAAATTTAATGTTATTATTTATCTTTGTTTTTTTTGGCTTTCTTTGAATGATATTGATTTACATTGCGCTATATATATGGCTCCGAAGTTGTGAAAGAAAAATTACGCTACCTGTTGCGCATGTGCAGTAAAAAATTATTTATTACAAATGCTAATATCTCCTTTACTATTCAATATATTTACAAGAAATTTTGGTACATTGCTTCTCTAATATATTGCCACTTACTAAGTAAGTGTCATAGATTTCCAAGGAAAACTGTAAATTATAAGCAAAAAACATGCAGAAAAATTTGGGATTTTTTAAAGAAACCTTTATATCTTCCTGAATATTAATGCTATTTTTTTTTACAAAAATGCATTTAAATATTGTGCAGATCACACAAAAGAAATTACAAAAGTTGCAAACCATTATCAGCTTTCTGAGGAAGTGGGGTGACAGAAAAACCCTCTTCGAGTTCATCAATTTTTGGACGGTCCTTTGAATGCCCTTGTAACCGAATCTTTGATGTAAATTGTGAGTTAAAACCTGTTCTTTATATGGACGAAGTTTGAGAAAAATTCATCCAGCCTTTCGAGTGCTATTCGGAAAAATACGAAATTTGCTTTTGTGCGCCTCACCTAGCCTTAAAATTTTGTCAAGCACAAGCAACATTTTTTAAAAATATCTCCCGAAAGGCTGGATGAGCTTCACTCAAACTTATAAAGAATAGGTTTTAACTCACAATTTACATAAAAGATTCGGGCATTCAAGGGACCATCCAAATATTGATTAATTCGAAGAAGGATTTTGGCTCACCCTACCTCACAGAAAGCTGATAATGGTTTGCAACTTTTATTAATATTTTTGTGTAATGTGCGAAATATTTATATGCATTTTCGTAAAAACAGAATGAATATTTGGAAATATATAAAGGTTTCTTTAAAAAAATCCCAAATTTTCCTGCATGTTTTTTGATTATAACTTGCAGAGTTTTCCTTGGAAATCTATGACACTTACAGAGTATGTGGCAATATTTTAGAGACGCAAAGTGTCAAAATTTCACGTAAACACATCGACTAGGAGATATTAGCATTTGTAGTAAATAACTTTTTACTGCGCATGCGTGACAGGTAATGTAATTTTTCTTTCACAACTTTGGAGCCATATAGTGCAAAATTCCAGCTCAATACCATTAATATTCAGAAAAATATCGGTCTTTGGTCAGCGCTGTTTTATTTTTAATGTCATCTGCTGCCTCCAGATGGCATTCAAGCACCCATGTTCCCGTGCGATTCTGAAAGCTTATCATTTCCCTTACCCTTAAAGTTTGGCCACGTTTTTTTGAATCACCCTGCATATATAAATAATGATTTAGAATATTTTCTCATCTTTAAAATAAAGCCGTTTCAATGCCACCAAAATTTTAATTACAAACGAATAACTTCTACTTCAATCTCAGATAAATGCAATTCTACTCACAAGGAGAGGGCACGACTTGGGAAATTCAATTCGGGATGAAACTTGGCATATTAGTAGTATACCATTAGGTTGTTCACCCATCAATCTAAAAAAATGCAATGGCCAGCCAATTCGGAGGAAATGGCCCTCAAACTTTGGGCACAACTTATATACCAGCAACTCTTCTCGAGAAATCAGTGCTCAGATAGCACAGATGTCAGCGCGCACCCTTATCATTCGGAAGGTCCGCAATTCGGTCCTGGCTGAGGTTTCTTTATTCTTATTTTTTTCAAAATTATTCCAAATTAAATTAAAAATTAGAAAAATATTTTAAATCAAAACCTTAATTATTTTTATGCAGAAAATAACTTTATTTACATGATACTTGAATTACAGATAAAATAATAATAAAAATAATATATAAACAGCAAAATAATTATAAATACATCTTTAATGGTGATATTATAAATATATATTTAAATATTAACTATACTTAAAATTCTCATTCTAAATTCATTGAAAGTTTTAAATTATTGGATTTTTATATTCACAAATTCTTCGTTCTTATTTTATCTTGGAAACAGTAGAAAGCAGATGTTAATATATTGAATACATATGCAGATGATCCAATATTTTAATGCTGGAATAAAAATAGCAGAGAGCAGCTGTTAATCTATTAAATGCGTAGGCAGATGGTCCGAAATTTCAATAATTGAAAAGGGACCAATGGATAAATGGCTTTACTCATTATCGTATGAAATGCTTCGACAGTGCTTTTACTTCTATTCCTTTAGAAGCCCTGAACAAACAAGGTTATTCACCTTGGATTTTGAAGGGTTTAGCATTGTTTTTTGATTAAATTAGCACAATACAGAGAGTTAAAATATTCTGAAGTGAAAATGTCTATGAATTATAATACTACTAGTGTGTCGGAGGTTGAAGATGGAACCACACAAGAATCACTATACAGTGAAGTGTCAAAGTTGAGATTAAAAGATGCTGTTATTTATTATCAAGGTTTAATGGCTCAAAATAATTTAATTTCATCAGAATCTTCAGCTTCAATTTCTCATGAAGCAATGTTGATGGGTGAAGAAATCTTCCAAAATACTTTGGCCATCCTGGCTGAAAAAATTGTGAGTGATGAAGGACTTATTCATGAAAATGAAAGGTGTTAAGAAAGTTATTTTCTGCACAAAAATAATTAAAGTTTTAATTTAAAATATTTTTTAAAATTTTTAATTTCATTTGGAATAATATTGAAAAAAAAAAACGCAGCCAGGACTGAACTGCGGACCTAGCGAATGGTAATCGAGTATGCTGACATCTAAGCTATCAGAGAGCTGATTGCTTGTAGAGAGTTACTGGTATAAAAGTTGTGCTCAAAGTTTGAGGGCCATTTCCTCCGAATTGACTGGGCATTGCACTTTTTTAGATTAATGGGTGAACACCCTAATGGTATGCTGCTAATATGCCAAGTTTCATCACGAATTGAATTTCCCAAGTCGTGCCCTCTCCTTGTCAGACTTACAAAGTCGCAAGTTCTTTGGGACTTCCACGTTTTTTCAGCAATATAAAAAGACATGACTCCTGCCATCTTTCTCTTTTTATGATGCAACACTCTACTGGTAAGATGCACGGTTTTGCATGTAAACTCATCAACCTTGGTCTTATTAATTATGATAAAGTTATCTGATTAATGTAGCCTGCATCATTTTTAATTCAAATGAATAAATAGAAACTGGATTATTACTGTCTTCTTATTCACGATACTTGCTTAAACATCACCTAACGAATATTATTACATATATATATTTATATAAATAGTATGCATTAAATTCTTCAAAGCGAGTATATATCAGAAGTTGTCATTACAAAGGTAAACTGAACGTTTGGGTGTAAAATTTATTTATCATACCTTGGTTTGTTAGATACTAGTGTAAAGGTAAATAAGTCTTTTTAAAAAATAAATTTACCCTTTTTAGCCATATAAAAGTAATAATCACAGTAGAAAGTAATTTGAAGTAAAAAAAATCAAACAAGTTTTTCTCAACACCAGCATTCGTTGAGTTCATCCTTTGCAACCACAATCTCATATCCAGGGATGAGATTGCAAAAAGACTGAAATCATACGCGAGCAAAACATTTGTACCATAATTTATACACGAAAGATGTTTTAAGAAGTAAAACATCAGAACACGCAATATGATGAAAATATTACACTATAATAATTAATAACTTAATTATTTATAATTCAGTATGTATAAATAAGAAAAAGAATATTAAATTATTATTAAATCATTCACATTAAAAGTTAACAAACAAGTTTAACACATCATCAGGTGCATCAGAAAATACAAAATCAGACATTAAAACATTTACCACCTGTACATCACTGCGATTCAACATACACCCAACAGAAGTCCGAGAAAAATTATATTTAATAGCCTTTTGATAAAAGTTAGCTCAAAAAATAAATAAAAATAAGGATAAATAATTTCTTTTGTTTCATGCAATTGTGTAAAGTAAGCTCTTTATAAATTATAATAATGTATCATATACTGATTTCTGTTTTATTTTTATAAATTTTTGCAAAAGTAACAGCACAATGATTTTGAACCTTATAAAGCAAGAGGGGTCGAGATATTGTACAGTTACAATGACAGATTCATTTAGCATTATTGCTATTTGAAACCCTTTGAAACATTTCCTTAATTGTTAAAGAAATGGTTTTCTTCCGTTTTTTTAATTGTGTAGCTTTTGCTGGTAACAGATCTCTATTAACACGCTTCACCCCTTGTTTTGGAGGCCTCCTATCTTTGACAGATTTTTCTTCAATAAAGGATGTGTTTGCATCCTTTGCAAGTTTAGTAGAGGCTAAAGTTTTTGCACAGTCTTCATTAGTATCTCTCTGTTTAAATACTGGCATAGTTGTCGGGACTACACTATCTCTAGAATGCCTAGGTAAATCATGTTTTATTTTTTTATTTATGTCTTATTCTCTGCTTTTTTTGTTGCATTTGCACACAGCTTTTTAGCTGCCTCTTTTGACAGGAGTTTCTTTTTTTATGTAGTTTATTTTTATTTGTTTTTGTTCCATTTTTTTTACTTCTTCAAATTGGTACGCCCTACAAGATGACCTTAAGTTTCCAACTAATTTTTTTTTCAACATGTTCATGCAAAAAAAAAAAAAAAAAAATATATTTTTTTTTTTTTTTTTTGGAGAATATGCCACAGAGGTTTTGTTTTCTGCAAAGAGGTGGTATTTAATACTTTGAATGGCACTGAATGTTGGAATGTTCATCCTTGTAGAGCTTGTCGATATAATGTTGATTCGTCAGTAGAAGATGAATCAGCTAGTTTCCTAGCTGGTGGAGTTAAGCCGCACGGTCGAGCATATTTTCCCAGAATTTTCTTTCGAAAACAGAAGATAGGAAGGTTTCTTTTCTTTGTGTGAAAGCGGAATTTTCGGAAGAGAAAGCAAATTTTTGCGGTAAAAAAAAAAAAAAAAAAAACGGAATTTTGAGAAAAAAAAAGACAAAAAAGCGGAATTTCTTCAAAATAACAAAAAAGCGGAAGAATCTCATCCCTGCATATCTTAATTATACACTACAGTTAATTCTGTTAAAAGATGAAAATGGAAACAGTAAGCCGTATTTAGCTATAAAGTAAAGATAATTGTAACATGATAAATTTTGGGTAATACTCGGAACAAATATAACCTTTATAGAACAAAAGTTGGAATTATTGTTTTTATCTATTAAACTGTTTTTATATCTATTCAATTAAATGTTAACCCATTTTTTCATCCTTTTCCAAAACCAGATAGCTAATAGTGCTCAGTTTATTTTGTGGTCGACTGCAGATAGAAGAGTGTTTACGATACATATACAGATTTAAATGACAGTTCGATTTTGCATCTTGCCTATGTTCCAGTAGTTGTAGGTCACCATTAAATCCAGTTTAGTTAGTTATATTAATGTCCCACTTTAAAGCAACACAAAGGCTATTTTGGGATGAATTTCATAATTTTGAACCAGAGTCAGATGATGAGGAAGGCACATAAGTTGGCACCCCCTCTCAATTATTTCAAATAACAATATGTCCCTCTTATAATGAAGAAAGTAAGAATCCAAGATTTTACATAAATATTAAATTATGCTGTTAATTATATCTTTTATCAAGTTAGGCACTAAACATTTCAGTGCAATAAAACAGTGTTGCTTAAACAATAGGTCACAGAAACTTGTATAAAGCATCCTTTCAGATCTTCCTATATTAGTAAGAAAAAACAGGCAACAGGATCTCAGATGTCACATTAAAATTTGCAGAATAACTAGCTTAAATCCAATTTCCTTTTGTTTATCAATAATTAATGGTAATTTTTTTGTTGTCCAATATTGAGGAAGCGACAATAATTTCCCCCTAAAATAGGGGGCACGAGTAAAAAGAAGTCAAAGAAGACGAGCTAGAAAATAAAATGTGTATCTCAAACAGTGCATAGCATACAAAAATATATGAAATTTTACCAAAAAAATTACACATTTCAGTAACTAAATGCTTGCCTGTAGTTAATAATATTCTGGAAACAGCAAATATTTCTAAATATATCATTGATGCGATTCTTTATTAAAATGGCAATTTCAAAATATTAATTTTTCATTATAAGCTTTACATCAGGCAGCTTTCTAATGGAATTTACATTTACAGATGTTCTCAATAGAACAAAAAATTCGGAAATGGGCATAAGCAGAACATTAAAGCTATGCAAAAAATAAATGTATGTGAAGGAAATAAATAAAAGACAATTAAATTGTGCAGTTTTCATTTATTGTATAGTAATTATTAGTGAAAGCTTCATTCCATTTTCTGATGCCAGATAGACAAATCATTGAGACTGCAGCCATTTTTTCTTGTTGCAAGTTCTGCTGTCTTGTATTTTAATTTTTAGAAAATACTGCAGTTTATAAGTAATTTAAAAAAATACTACTATTACTGAAATCAAGTTTGTGACAAGAAGCTACTTGAGGGTGAAGTTTTGAAAAGTAAATTGAAGAACAATTGCAGTAATTGTACCACATATAAAGAAAAACAGCTTTTCACCAAAGCCAAAGGAGGTAAAATTTTCAAAAAATACTGAATGTTAAGCACTTGCAAGAATTTCCTTCCTTATAAAAGTTACAGAAACAATTTAAATCATGGAGATTTGTGTAAGAATGATAGGAAACACAGATCGGCACTTTCATTGAAGATTCCACAATCAATTAGGGATTTCTGGAGAATGATCTGAATAGCACCCAGTGCCCTGAGAAAAAGGACACAATTAAATTGAAAAAGCAAAAGAGAGTAAAAAGAAAATTGAACGACTCTTTAATAAATTGCTTTCTGCAGGTTGAAACCATTTCATATAGATCAGCCTAAAGTAAATAAGAGAGATACTTGTTTGTGCACTAAGCATGAGAATTTTCGCTTAATGTCAAATAAACTTCATCAAGTTGGAATTGTAGAACCAAAAGATTTCAGTGAAATGCATAGCATAATTTGCTGCAATCCTGTTACAGAAGACTGTTTATTTAGAGTGTGTTCAAAATGCCGTTTGAAGCAATTGATATCTAAATCTGAAGCAGATGAAATAAGTTATTACCAGTGGAACACAACAAAGAAATCTATTACGGTAAAAGGAATGGAAAATATGATATCTTTAACAGAAAAAGTATGCCCAAATGTGGAAATGCTTCTTAAATTTTTCACAGAATCTTTACCAAAATTAATGAAACATGAAGCAAATCATAGATATCAATATCAAGTACTAACTCGATTGAAAAATAACCCTTCTGAAGATAAAATGGTCCTTCACATAGATTTTAACAAGAACTATGCTTGTAAATTAAATGCAGAAACTCAATCCTTTCACTTTGGTGGTTCCCGTAGACAAGTTACATTTCATACAGAAATAATTTACTATAGCAAGCCGAATAAGTATATAAAGCGAGGATTGTGTACTATTTCAAGCAGTTTACATCATGATCCATGTGGCGTATGGGCTCACTTAAAGCCAATTTTCAATCATGTTGTAATGCTGAATTCTAACGTGAATTAATTACACATTATAAGCGATTCTCCAACAAGCCAATATCGTAACAAGCTGAACTCATGCTCACCAAAGAAATTGTAAAATATTTTCCAATGCTTGCATTAGCAAAATGGAACTACACTGAAAGTAGACATGGTAAAGGTGCCCCAGATGGCATTGGAAGTATAATAATGCAAAGTGCAGATAAAGCTGTGGCAGAAAGAAATGATATTCCTGATACTGATACTCTTTTTACAGTCCTGAGAGAAAGATGCACTGGTGTTTTTGTAACAACAGTCTCAGAGTCAGACAATACTGTAATTGAAAAATCCCTTCCTCAAAGCATTAAACCTCTTGTTGGCACAATGACAATGCATCAAATTTCATGGTGCAAAGCAAAACCTTCAAGTATTGAAGCAAGATCACTTTCCTGCTTTAAATGCTAACCAGGTGATAAATGTATTCATCATTAAATCCAACTCTTATCAGGATGAGATGGTAGATAACTCTGCCATTAAAGTTAACAGTTGGGTTGCAGTTCGGTCTGAAGATGAGTGGTTTCCAGGTAAATAAATCATATGTTAATTTATTTTTTTACAATACTTTTGAATATAAATGGTAGATTCCTGAACATTTTTTTTTTTTGGGGGGGGGAGGTTGTTGAGGTCATCGATGAAGACATTAAAGTGAACTTTATGATTCGTGCTGGGCAGCAAAGTGTAAATCACTTTAAGTGGCCTGTTAAAACAGACTGCCACAGGATGCCTATAGCAACTATTAGTTCAAAAATCTCGCCAACCTACCCCGTATCATCTAGACTTTTTGCTTTTTCTGAAAATTTTTCTGTAACAGATTAGAATATATACTACAATTATTCATAAATAAATAATGTGTAATTATTTGGCCATTTCCATGGCTCATACTGTCATTACCATGTTCACAAATATTATTACCACATTTCTGAATGTCATTACCATGTTGCAATGGAAAATTTAAAAAATTAATTAAAGCTATAATTGAGGCAAACGATCTCTGCTGATAATTTTTTTCATGATAGCAGACATGGATAATTGCATTAACATAAAAAAAAAATCAGGAATTAAAACAAAATTTTTATTCTTTTAACCGATATTTACCATTATCTGAGAATGACCCCTAAAATGAATGCTATAACAAATGGCAACATAAAAAATTATAAGCAATGCCTAGCAAAAGTACTTTGTAACCCACCAACAATTGATTGCAACACAGGGAACTGTGTTTACGGTCCAGATGAAGCTGAGATATTTACAATTTTGAAATAATCCTTTGCTGAAAATTTGACTGCCAGTGGATTTCAGTTCACTATTGTAACCTAGAGATCTTAGAGAAATCTTCAGAAGAAAGTACTGATTTATTCTGCAGCAAGTTGTTTTCTTTGGTTTGGCATGACTTCAGTGCTAACCAACAGGAAGTTTTATTTGACCATAGAAAAGAAAATCTCAAAGAATCAGTTTGATGTTACCTGTGATTTTTCCGAAAATTATAGCAGTGATAAAAGATGAAGCACAGAGCTATCACAGGACAAGCCAACAGGTCACAATCCACCCTTTTGTAATATATTTCAAACAGGTAAACAAAGTTGAATATGTTAGTTATGTAGTTGTTTCGGATTGCCTACAGTTGCTGTTTACACCTCTACTTTTAACGTGATTTGCAGGGTTGGGAAAAGGGTCCAAATCTCCAGATAAACTTAAATTAGAAGAAATATTATGAATATGAAGAAAACTAATGACTCAGCTATGTTTTGCAGAAAAATGAAGAGCTTGATTAAGTAAAAATAACTTTTCTTCATTCATCTACATCATTCTCATCTCCAAGAAGTGCTGATGTTCTGTGGGTGTATGTAGTGAATGTTCTGACAAAAGTGCATCCCACTGGAAGAAGGTTGATACAGGCTGGCTAAATACAGGGTATTAATGAAAAATCTAACTTTAATTTAATTTTTTTTAACAATTAACCCATCATCATCTCAAATTTATATTTTGCCAGGTGATTTACAACAATACAAACTATTCATGGAAATAATTTGAAAATTTTAAAAAATTTTAATACTTGTAAAAAAATTAAAATTTTAATTTAAATATAGTATAGTGTAATAGTGCAAATATAGTATAATAGTGCTGTATATCATTAGAAAGGGCATGAAAAATGCTGTAAAATGACACATATCCCAGCTCTCTAGCTTAATTAGGAGAGCTACTAGAGCAATTCCAAAATTTTCCATTCACAATTTTTGAAAAGTTACACTGATGTAATTTAAAAACGACTCAACATATCTCGATGAAATTTGGTATTTTTCCAAGTCTATATCAATAGTACATCTGTGCCAAATTTCATGAAAATCTGAGATGGTGAGGTTTATAGAGTGTGTTGAATTGACCTGGAATGACCCTGGCAGAAAAAAATTAGAATGAAGGCAGGAAGATGATGAGTGACTTTTATTGCATCAGAATAACTGAATTATTACTCCATTTTACTGATCCAACATGAGAAGAATCACGAAAATTGTTTTCACTCAGTAAAATCCTAATAGCAGCATTTGCTGTTGACTTCATAACTTTATTGCTCTCATTTTTTACTTATTTTCGGTTTCAGCAACTTGTTTTGATTTTTATCTGTACATGATGTCATTGTTGCAAAGAAAAATAAGCGGGCAAAATCAATATTATAAATTTTATGATTTGTTTTTCAAAACTTTATATTACGTCAATGTGGACTTTTTCTTTCTCATTTTGTTCACATTCATGATACCATCGTCAGTGCCATGCGGTTACTACTAGTTTAAGAATGGCTCTAATTATCTGGGAGATAATATATATAAATCATTATGTTAGCTATTTTAAATGGTATATTTCATTTCATTAATAGAAAAAAAAAGCCTAGATGTGGTGAAAATAATTTAAATTTTAATTTCACCATGATCAAATAAATTACAGATATATTAACATTTTAACTGCCATGGGTGTATATATCCATTCTGCAGAGTATATGCATTAACTGTTAAAGGTAAAAAATGTACGTCCTTGGCCAATATAATAAAGCGCATAAAATATGTCCTAATTGTTAAGTCCTTCACCACCCCAGACGTATGTATATGTCTTTAGAAAATACCTTCCTCTCTAATTTGTTGCCAGCCATATAACTATGCCCACTGCTTTGGAATGCAATAAAATGATCATGGACAAGGGTTCATCTAACACATGCTCATTAGGGTGGCCCTTATTTTTTGAAGTTCTAATTTCAAATCGCACACCCTCCATTTTTGTTCTTAGAAACAATTAGAGGCCTCATTTGTTCAAATCAAAGGTCGGGAACATGTGCCGCATCACGGTAGAAGTAGGAAGCATGTGGGTGCAAGCAGCGACTTGTTCATTCATGTCTTGCTCCTTCCTCCGCCGGCGTCTTGTTCCACTCTAGTCGCTGTTCGGATCAACTATTAGTGCAATTACGGCTTCGAATTTGAGTAGTGGTGATCGAAATATTTATTTAATTGGTAGTGAACGTCACCAAATTACTGGATGCAAACTTCCATCTAATCGGCAAGTACTATCGGTGCTATTTTATAATTTACATGAAGTTAAATTATCCATAAGGGAAAGTGCCAACTTGATAGTGCGCGAATGCCTCATTTTCTGGGAGAAAGAAAGGATTCCTACAAGAGCGACACCTCATCATGTAGAAAAGATCATGAAGATGTATAATCATTGGCACAATCCTCAAAAAAGTGCCTGCTGTAGGTCAGAAACTCAAGAAGAAAATGAATGCAACTTTATATCAGATTTAAATAATTTATTTGATATTGCTCACGCTAATGCCTTGGAAATCATAAAAATTGAAGAAAACAGAAAATTTTTATTGAGCCAAGGAAAACCAGGACGGAGAGTATGTCTAATGGGAATTGCTATGAAGCTAGCAAAGCGTGAAGAAAGGGTATTATTGAGAGTCAGAGAACAAGAAAACAGACGGGCTAAGACTCATCATAGTTCGGAGATCGATGACAATTTCATGGATTCATCAGAAGAATCGTCAGCTACCGAAGATATTACTGATCAACCTGGGCCTTCATCAAACGTTACCCAGTCGTCTCTTGAGGAAAACATAAATGAGCAGATAGAATTAAGAATGGGAATTGTACGTGGAAGGAAACGTTTCTTGACTCCAAAAATAATGGCTGTATTCGATCGATTCCACTTTAGTCAGAGAAGTGCCATTTTTATTGCACCGAAGTGCCGTTGGTGCGATTACATTTCTAGAGCTGTATGCAGATAGAGAGATGACATATTTTCCATGTAGGCATCACATATATGAATTAGTGCTACGAAGTGTTTTCAAATATCAGTTAAACGAAGTGACTTCTAGTCTAGATGTTGCTTTCTTTAAAAAAAACCAGAAAAAAATGAAATAATTTGGAAAAAGAAAATTATATGGACGAATACGGATGTAAATACTTGAAAGCAATATGTAGCGAGAGCGAAATACTGAGTAATGTGAATTATCTTTCTAATGCACTGAAAAATAAAAAATTGAAGAACGATTATCGGGAGCTTGTTGAATTATGCATAGTCTTTATTGGAAGGAACTTAGACTCGACTATCAAAATCGGACCACCAGGGGCTTTACATCATGCTCGATGGATGGCAAAGGCCATTTACTCCTTTAAAATATTTTTATTCAGACAGCAATTGTCTTTAAAAATGTCTGAAGTGAATGGTCTGAAGAACATTTGTTTGTTTCTTGTGACAGTATTCTGATGATGAAATCACTTAATGCTGATGCGTTAGCGCGCATAAAAGGTGTATTGTTGTCATTATTATTAATGTTTACTTTTTCTATATTTTTTTAACTTAATTTTCGAAGTTCTAATTTCTTGTGACAGAGTATGTTAAATCATGGTTAGAGAGTTCATCCGCAATCGATGCTCCACTTAATGATTTAATGTTTTTAAAAAAGTTAAAGAAATATGAAAACATAAATCAGGGCATTTCGTCAATTGCTTTGAAGAAGTTTTGTAATTATCTGTAGTACTTAAATGAAGAGTCAAGCATTGTAGCGATTTTTGATAAAAAATGTTAATATTGCATCCAAAAAGCGCATCATAGAGAATTTGAAACGGGAAAATCTTCATACTGAAAGAAAATGTATTGTTCAGCCTAATGAAGTTCCCCTTTTTCTAGGTAAGATTTTAATTTCAACACTATATATTTTATTTACTAAAAATAATTTTGATTAGACATTATTTTTTGATTTTATAATGATAGTGAATTTTTTTCATTTATCAAATTTCTAAAAAGATTTTCTAATTTATATTTACACATTAAGTTGTTCAGAATTTAGATATGATATCGTAGAATTAGTTATTGGTTTTATTTTTTTTCAGAAAAAGCAATAGAAGACTTCATTTCTCAGAAAAGTTTAAATTTGTTAAAGAAATTGAATATCGACATTAGCTTTCTGAATATCAGTCCAGATCTTTGGGATAGGGACGATTCTTATTTAAAGTCACAAGAAATATTCCAAAATCTCAGAGTTGTTAATGATACAGCCGAAAGAGGGGTGAAATTGATGCAAGTTTTTAATGGATTATTAACTGTAGATGAAGAGAAAAAGCAATTTCTTCTTCATTGTGTCGAAGACCACCGGAAGCAGTATCCGGACTGCAAGAAGGCTACTCTGAAACGAAAATGTGACTAAATATGTTATTAAAAAGTATTAAAATTGTATTGTTAACTGTATTAAAAGTTTATTATTAAAATTCTTAACAAAATAAAGACATTTTTAATATGAATAATAAATGTACATTTTAAAAAATATTTAATTTTTCGTTTTTACTCCTATATTTTTATATAATGATATAATCAAGCTCGATGTGGCACAGGTTAATCTTTATATATTTAAGAAATATTTGGAATACTTTCATATTATGGTAAAAGGAAAAAAATTAGGGGGTGTGCGCTTAAAAAATGTTAAGTAAATTTTTCGCCATTATAATAAGGGGCCACCCTAATGCTCATGGCTTAGAATAGTTTAGGGGGACCTGACTATAAGGGTGTACCATGATGGATGAGGTATGACTGGGAAGTGAATCATGTGAGATTTTGTTGGCAGATAAGGGGTTAACAGATAACAGTTAGTGTTTTTGTTAATTTAGAAAATAATATTACTTGTACACAAAGCATGAAAAAGTGTTTTGGCATGCAATAATTAACAATGAAATAAATGTAAATACAGTAAACTTTCACTACAACGATATCCGATGCAACGATAAATCCCTCTACAGTAAAATTTTGTGGTCCTGGTGAATTTGCGTAGAACATACTGGTAATCTCCCCTCAATATAGCGATATTCTGTACAGCAATAAACCCCTGTACAACATTTTTTTTTTTTAAATCTCAAGACCATTTTCTTCCTCTGTAACAATATTTCTGTTTCCAAACACCCAAAAGTGAAAGATCATACCACCCAGAGCATTTTCCTTTTTGGAAATGAGTACAATAACTTAGTCTACTTGAAGGTCACAGGTGTTAATCTGATAAGTCTGGAATTTCATGACTATCACAGAACACATTACCAAATCAAATGCTTTGCTGCTTTTGACATGTGTGATTCTAAGCTTTCATGGAAGCTCTGTTCAGTTTCTAAATTTCAAATGATTCTGAGTTCCATTAAAAAAATTTGATATTCTATCAGTCATGTCTGAATTCTCAACTAAGATGGGAACTATCCTTTCAAGATAAACTGAGCATAATTAATGACATTGATGATGGAATGAAGCAGGTTGATGTGGCCAAGAAATAACTTTCCTGAAGAAGAAGAAACAAATGGAAGAGGCTGTGAATTCCAATGAAATCAATCCTCAGAGAAAACGACTGAAAGTTGCGACAAATGAAAACATTGACGCTGCTGTTTTAAAGTGGTTTCAAGAGATGAGGGCAGTAAATTTCCAAATAAATGGACCTTTAATATGTCGACAAGCCCAAAAATTTACCGTTATGTTAGACAACGAAAGTTTTTAAGGCCAGGAATGGTTTGCTCATGCGTTTTCGTGATTGCCATGGTATCACAATTCAAGAAATTCACGGAGAAAACAAATCTGCTCCAATTAATTAATGATGCAAATGAATGGTGGCAAAGTAAAATGAAACATATTTTTAAAACATATTCACTGGAAGATATTGATAATGCTAATGAGACTGGTCTGTTTTCTCAACTCCTGTCCGATCGAACATTGGCATTCAAGGGTGAAAAGTGCTAAGGTGAGAAAAAAAATCAAAAATAGAGGCTAACTGTTCTGCGTGCAAATAGCACTGGCATGCACAAAATCCAACCTCTCGTTATTGGAAGGTCATTAAAGCCAAGGTGTTTCAAAAATATGAAAAGCCTTCTCGTTGAGTATAAAGCCAATAAAAAGAGGTGTGATGGACATCTAAATTGTTTCTGAATGGCTCTAAAAGTTGAGAAGGAAATGAAGAAAAAAAGACAACTCTTAGTAGATTAACTGTACTACCACGATCACCCCAAAACTGCAAAATATCAAAGTTGTTCTCTTCCCGCCAACTGTGTTTCAATTCTTTGCAGCCCTTGACATGATAATCAAGAGCTCAAGGATATTACCGGCTACAGTTGGTGGACACAATACTCATAAACATTGAAAATAGCAGGAGAGCCTTAGAGCTGTAAATGGTAAAGGAAGGTGGTAATATTGATGGGAGCAGAAAACTCTCTAAAAAAAAAATAATTCATTACACTGTTGGTGTGCGACCTTTTGTCATGGTGATAAGTAAATTGATAATGACGAAAATTTCAAAAGTGGATGTTTCAGATATGAAAGTATTTGAGCCTTTAAAATCTTTTACCCAGCTTTCTGAAGAAAGAAGCGCAAAAGTGTCTGGAATTAACATGGAGGGAATATTTAAAAGCGATGATGATCTTAAGGTTTTGCAGGAGTTATCAGTTAGTATATTCTATCCAAAATCACAGACAAAATGGAAAAATAATGAGGAAGAGGATGATGATAAAGATCCATCGCACCTTATTGGATAACCCAGGAAACTCTTCAATCAGTTCAGTCCCTACGATATTTTTTTTTCCGCTTTCAAATCTATACAAAATGATGATTATTTTCGCATTAGACTAGACATGGGTAAACTACGCTCTCAAGGCCACCTCGCCTGAAGGTTTTATCCGCCCGCCCATGATAGAATTTTAATTTGCCACTGATGGAGCCAAGTATGACAGGAAAAAAAACTTGGATTTCTTGGACTCTTAATCAAACTTATCCGGGAACAATGTTGTTTTTCTACATTGTGTTACATCAAGATTGCCTGTAAATCTGCATTGAATATGAAACCCATGCTTGATGCAATGAAGTTTGTAGGGGGGATCACTATCTGATCTCGCAATTTTACTCTACAGGCAATTTTAGATTTTCTTTAGTCCGCAATCTGAATACTTGATGTACTGTAATACACGAAAAGTAAGGTGGCTTAGTGCAGGATGTGTTTTCGAGTTTAGGTTGGGTGAGCTGAAAATGACATTGAAGTCGCTCTTCCATGAGAAATGGTGTTCAAGTGGAGGAAATGTTAGAAGATACAGAATGGCTTTCGGACTTCGCATTTTTTTTCAGATCTTCTTTGTCATATGAACAACTTGAATGTCAAGATGCAAGGGAAAAATCAATTTATCGACGATATCTGGGCCCATCTCAAAGCTTTTAAACTAAAACTTAATCTGTTTGCTGGGCAGCTAGCTAAGAACGACTTGTCTCATTTCTCGAGGTTAAATTCAATACCCTCAGTAAATGAAGAGAAGCTTAAGAATTATGAAGATGGCTTCAAAAAACTGCATTTTGAGTTTGAACGCAGATTTCAAGATTTCAGTGCCATTCAAACAGAATTGGATATTTTTACCATGCCTTTCAACGTAAATTGTGAAGCAGTGAGGTCAGATTTGCAGCTTGAATTAATTGAGTTGCAATATAGCAATCATCTCAAGCAGTCGTTTCTAAATATGCCAAAGTTAGAGTTTTACAAATCATTATCGAAAGTAAGTTTCCCAAATATCTCACTCCCAGAAAATCAGTGCTATGTTTGTTTCATCTTATATATGTGAACAAGTGTTTTCAACTATGAACCTTAGAAAGAATTATTTCAGAAGTAGACTGACAGATGAGCATTTAGCCTCGTTCCTTAGAATCAGTACATCTCACTTCGAACCTCAATATAAGGAACTTTTAAAAATGAAATCGCAATTTCATTCATCTCATTAACATATTTAAATTGTAATACTTGTATATTGTTTTTAAAATTTTAGAAAAATTTATCTTGGCCCGCCAAACTTTCTTTTTTCGATTTTTTGCCCGCTACCGAAAAAGTTTGCCCATCCCTGCATTAGACTATGAAACAGTTAAAAAATGAACAAGCAAATGAAAATATTGGATTTTTTTGATAATTTTTTTTAGGTATGTGAACTATTTTACTCAATAGCTGAATTTTCAAATTTTTGCATGCTTTAACAATCATTAGCACTCTAGTGGTGTTTTTTTTTTTTTTTTTTTTGCAAAATACAGATTATAGTATTGTGTTCACATTAAAACAACCAAAATGTAAGTTTCTTATATCGTAATTACAAGTTGATATAACAATATATCCCTCTGTAACAATATCCTTATTTGGCCTCCAAAGTATTGTTGTAATGAGGTATTACTGTATCCATAAACAGAATTTCGTGAAAATTAAATTGGTGATAAATGAGGCAAGAAACAAACTGTACACAAAGAAAAATTGAAATGCTTGGTTTAGTTTATAAAATGAGTTCAAATTTAAATACACGCAATACAAATTTAAATATCCACCACAATATCTTGATGCTAAATTAATATTCACTGATTTCCGCTAAACTGTAGAAAGAATAAATTTAACAAATAATTAAATCAATTTAAAAAAATAATTTTACTATTCTGATATTGAAGTAGACAGTGAGGGTATATTCCATTACTGAATACTAGTAACAATTTGGATTATCCTGTAAAGTAATTTCTACATACAAATAATACAGTATACCATAAGAATCAGAATATTCAGAGCAACTATACATCCATACTGTAAAACTGTTAAACAAATTTAACTTCGTATTACACTTTTAGGTAGATTCCTTATAGGAAGTCTAGCAAATGCAATGGTTTTCATGACATGATTTCCGGAAAATTTCTGTAGATCTTCACCAACCATGACCCATAGAACCCCAAACTACCCTTTGTTAAAAAGTTTATATAAATATATATAAAGTTAAATATTTCAATTAATTAAAACACGTTATATTTTCAATATATACAAATATTAATCTAAAATTAAAAATAAAATTACCTTATCAATAATCATACAAATGAAATACAATAGATAGTTTGATTAAAGACTATTACTACCTTAAATCCCAAGATCTTTCAAGATCATAAACCAGAAAGAATATAGCTATATAACACAGCAATTTCAATAGTTAAAAATAGTGTTAAGTAACCGACTTGAGTACTAACGCTATCAGATAGTTCCGCATTTAAAGTGATTATTTTTAATATAAGCTTTTAAATACTGTTATAAAACACTATAAAAATATTAACTTTACATTATATATATATGTATAATGGTTTGGCTATATTATCTTGTGAACATGATAACTGGAGTAATTTTGATTTGATTTTAACCGGTGTGGGATATGTTGTAAGGATAGTGAAAATCTCGACCGAGTTAATGGGCCTTGCAACTCAAAGAGAGTGGAAATGGTGGAGGGTTGAAATTTTCATTTCCCCATAATTCCTTTACAACTGAAGATAGAAAGAAAATTCAAACTAGGCGAATTATCGCCTTCATAACGACCATTTTTTGCATTTAAACTTTTTCCGATAGTTGCAATGAGCTAAAAAGTGATTTTCCCTCCTTTCCCCCTAACTTAAAGTACCTTTCAACCTATGCATGTTGGAAAGCTCTCATCATTTGCCGTCTCTTCCAGATCTCTTTCATTCTTGCTGCTCTTATC
>BGPR01019878.1:15298-28585 GCA_013235015.1 Araneus ventricosus
CTTTTGTAATAATTCAAATAAAACTATTACTAAAATAAAGTACATACTATGGACTAGTGCTTGTACTAGAATCTTGACATTCTTTGGATAAATAAAAATTTTAGAGCTAATCGAACAATCATTATAAGATTTTCAGCGAATTTTTTATGTCAGTTTTCAAATAAAAGACCATAATTAAAAAAATCTCATTACAATATACATTATTCTAGTACATTCACTAGAGACACATTTAAAGAAAGTGTTCACAAAATTTCAGAATAATAGAATGATAATATCTTGAGTTATCATGTTTGAAGTGTGAAAATTATACATAAAATCTAGTTTTGAGAAAAATCAAATTTTAGTTTCGCCACACGCTTAAATTAAGTATGTAAACTTTAAAAAAATCCTAAAAATATACTAACATCATATTAACTTGAAAAAGTGCAGTCTAAAAGAATTTTTGACAGGTTTCTGTCGCTTTAAATGACAAATTCCAGTTAATTAAACGCCCACTTCCGGTTTTTAGTTTGTTATAAAACAGCTAATATCTCATCTTCTAATTAACGTACCGACAAAAATAAATATGTTTTAGAAAGGCAAATGAATAAACTACCGAAAACATCAAAAATTAAAAAATGGGAATTTTGGCCGAAAATCGACTTTTCAACGTGTTCGGATACCTTAATCTGTTATACAGCGATCTCTCACTTGTGCGCGGGCGCAGGGGACAGCGGAAAAAACGCGCATAAGTGAAAAACCACAAAAGGCAGCTTAAAAGTGAAGTATCAATACAGTGTACATGTATTGTTAATTAATACTATGTATATACTACTGAAAAATGTAAATAAGATGTTACAAAATACAAATACGTGTATAATTTTTTTAAGAACACAAAGAAAATGGAAATGCTCCCCATTTTTTAAAATCACTCTCAATGTAGATTCTGGGACATTAAACTGCTCCGCTACAGCTTTTTCGAGGTGCAAGGATTTTCTTCGAATTTTTTTTTAATTGCATCTATTTTGAACGAGAGCGACATTTTCATTCTTTTCGCCACACTGTAAAAAAAAATCCCGTAAAATTTACGGTTTTAAACTGGCAGCTGGGTTGGTTGTGCAAAACCGTAAAAGTTACGAAGTAAATCCGTAGGCACAACGGTTTTTTACCATACAGGAACTAGTTTTTCCCGTAAAAGTTACGAAGTAAATCCGTAGTCACAACGGTTTTTTACCGTATGACATCAAGTTTTCTCCGTAAAAATTAAGTCATCGAAGTAAGTAACGTCATTGACTGAGTTGAGTTGTTTTTCTCCTTCTGTTCGAGTTGAGTTGAAATTTGCTGATGTGTATTATCAATTAGGAATATTAATTAATCAAGGCTTAATTATTAATTTCAATTAGTTTAATCAATATAATTTTTAATTGAACTTACTTGGACGATTTCGATGCAAGATAGTGACAAAACTTCTAACTCCTCCGAGCCTGGGGTCGAAACCGCGTTCATAGAAATAAAAGGCAGTCGCTCTAACCACTAGACCACCGGAGACTTCACAAAAGGAAGTAAAAATAATCTATTTGAGTTTTAAAGTCACTATAGCTCTCGTGGTGCCACCTAGTGGTGCAAAAATCAACTATTGCCAGAACACGTGTTTTAAGGTTAGCTTCCATGAGTGACAACAGGTTACTGCAACATGTATAAACAATAGCGGAGATGGAACCCTATTAAAAACATGAAATGAATGCAATAAAATTACATTTAAGAAAAGGGAAAGTTATCGTACGAAAAGCAATAAAATATGACGAAAAATAGAATTTATACTGACGGTTTTAAACCGTTTATGGCTGGAGCGGAAAACGGTGAAAACCCGTTTTGTCAACAAAGCAGCTTTAAACCGTCAAATATACGGAAAATGTCCGGGTAAAAAACGGATATTTTTTACAGTGCATTTTAAAACGTAACCATCTTACCAAAACTCCAAAGATGGTTCTTTCGTTAGCGATCAATGTCACGTGGTATGTAAAGTACTAACCTCTCTAATTGGCTGCTGTATAAATGCGACTTTTACTGACGTCAATCACAAGAAACCCTCGTACACCCCTGTGTATAATTTAGAGGAATGTGAACACTAGAGGAAGGGCGAGGGAATGCATTCCTAGAAGCAGAACAAAAACCCTTTTTGTTCTGCTGAAGAAAAAAAAACTTTTTGAGCTAAGGAAATTTTTGCGACGCGCATAAGTGAGAGGTGCTTTTTTAGTGCGGCGCATAAATTGATAAGAGTTATCATTGTTTTCCTATATCCCTGGCCGGGACGCATATAGGCATACTGTACTCGAGCAGAGCACCATTGTAACTTTGGAGGGCTCTGATTGGACAAGCGAATCTGACGTAAATATGCTTTGCTTGTTTGTTCACCTCTGACCACGCCCTGTCTGAATCTTTCAACTAGCGATAGCGAAATGTTCTTTGAACGAAGTTGTTAAAATCGTTGAAGATGAAACCATCGTTCGAAGTAATCTTAAAAGTGTTTCCGATGTGTATTCATGGATAGAAGAATATGGAAGAACATCGGACACGATATGGAACCTTCGATCTTCTAGACCATCTGGAACTATTCTTGTGTACTGGTAAGTAGCAATAATTATTTCAAATTATTATCTTTCAGATGATGTATGTTGTAATTTGTAATCCTATATCAGGCATTATTTCAATACTTATATTTAGCATGGTTTAAGTTAACTATTAAAATATGAATTTTAATGTTTCAGATCAGAATGAAGCATAACGACATTAAATCAAGAAGAAGAAAGATTCCCCTTTTGAAAACAAATTCAGGTAATATCTTGGAGAAAAAATTAGTATTTAGAGTTTTAAGAACTATGAGCAAGATACGCGTGTCTCACTGTTGATGTGATGTGCAGAAGAGTGACGTCAGATTCGCTTGTCCAATCAGAGCCCTCCAAAGTTACAATGGTGCTCTGCTCGAGTACAGAATGCCTGTATGCGGCCGGGACCGCTAAAAAAACGCGCATAAGTGAGAGGTCACTGTATTACAATGTTCATGATTGTGACAGGTAAATGTTTTGATCGAATGCTGTAAGTTATTGAGATTGGTCAGAAATATTAACAAGAAATTTCTTCAGAAAGAAGTAACATAAAGAAAATTAAAATAGTTAGAATAACAGAATGATAGATATTCATGGAAATTTAATGAAAAGTAAGTGAGTGGATAAGTTTCCAGATTAAACCACTTTAGTGCCGAGCCAAAGCATCGTACCTATCCGAGGAATGCCGGACACATTTGACGAATTTACTAAAGTTTGGTAAAAAGCTCAGAAAAAACAAAATTCGAATCATGTTTACAAAATTCAAAAAGAAGCTTATTGCGAAATAAAAGGAGAACAAATTAATCGTATTTAAATATTTGTTGAAAATCATGTGAATAACATAAATATAAAACATTATGAGAAACAGAAAAATCGAATATTAACTTATAATACTAATAGACTATTATTATTATATAATATTAATCGATTATTTTTAATAAAGCTAGTATATTAATAAAACCATTTACAACGTTGTATTACTAATATAATAGCCCAGATCTGTCGCCCACTGATCCGGTAACGCTCTGACGTCACCGACAATAAAATTCGCGCCATAGCACTGCGAGACGTTAAACAGCATTATTTCATTGTTAGAGCACTTAAATTTCAGTCATTTTAAATTTAAAAGAGTAATGTCTTTCTAATTTCAAATTTAATAGCTCTAAATTAGTGAAATAAAATTTGCTGTCGATTGATATAAAATTTATCTCGCTATGATCAATAGTTCCCGAGAAATTTTAAATTATATTAATCATATATTTTAAATTACTATCCGTTTTTCAATAGAAAGTGGTAAATCATGTCAGTGGTAGTATATCATGCGCGTGATATAGTTTGGACGCTACGATGCTTCTGATTATTTATTGCAATCGTGATGATATAATTTGATAATATTTTTGGCAACGTTCGACAAGCAGAGAAGTGCTTTGTTTCGATTAGACATCTGAAGTACAAGGAAAATTTTTAAACAATGAAAAATACTTCACACGGAACGTTGTTTACCAATAGGATTTTTGAATAAAGAAATATGTAAATAATATGTAAATTAAAAAAATTCCTGTCATAAAACATATGTTTATTTTGTTTATTTTCAATCAATGTTAAGCATTTCTCTCGCATATATATCTATTTAAACACGTCAGATTTGACGGGAAATGTCGCGAATGAAGAGGCAATTTGCACCCGTCATACCATGAAGGGTGATTTTCTAGTAAATTTATTTTGAGATAGAGTTCTCTCGGTATGCGAATAGTAAGGTGCTATCGCATACGCAACGATGTATCGTCGTTGGCACTTTTCGCAAGTGTTGCGAACAACGTTAGATCGTTGTTCGGCACTTAAAGGGTTAAGGCTCAAGAAACTTGCATAGTGATGTGTATCAGATGCACGGTAATGTATAAAATTGCAGTAAAAATTCTCGAAATTAAAAAAAAAACCCAGCGGAAGTGTTCTCCTCTAAACTTTCTCTTATACTTCCCCAGAAAGATGCCGTTTTGCCCGCCCCCCCCCCCGCGTGGATAAAAAAATTCGAACCTACTGTTACCCAGAATCCTCTGACTATAAGAAAGTTTTTAATTATAGTGATTGAAAAATATATAGGTAAAGAATGAAATTCAAAGGGATGCGTACCGATTTTCCGCTCTTGCCGGATCAAGGACAAACTGATGTAATTAGCTCCACAGCCTTCGCGTGCACAGCAGATTGCTTCCAGTACGCATGGGCGTGGAGAGACGGATTCTTTTGAAAAGTAAATTATACAGACAGTCAACTCTTTGACGGATTTGGCCCAAAATTTTATACGGGCCTACATTCATGACAATAAAACCGTGTATCAAGTTTTATCCATCTAGCTCTTCAAGTTTTTGAGTTATAGTGTTCACATGACCGAGGACATACAAACAGACAGACTTCTCGTTGACGGATTTTGTCCAAAATTTGATAGAAACCTACAAATTATATTTAAAGGCCACATGCCAAATTTCATCCCTGTTGTTTTAATAGTTTTTGAGTTATCGTGTTCACAGACACACAGACAGACACAATTCCCAAATTGTGTTTTTCGGACTCAGGGAAGTCTAAAACGTGGAGATTCGTCAAAATCTCGAGTTCGAATTTTTTGACGATTACAATACTTTCTCTTTGTATACTTCGTATTCGAGAACGTAAAAAAAATATGGTCGAGGTTTGAGGTCAGACGTCTTTCCTCTAATAAATGCACTACAAAAGATAATAAAAGAATGGGATCAATTAATACTCGTATGATCAACGTACAAAGAACCGCGTCAACTCAAATTTGGAATCCGGTATGCATTGTGCAATGGCTATTCGTATTTGTAAGAACAATCTTTTGTTTATTGAAATAATTTCTTAGTTTTAACTTCATATTTTCTTCTTGTAAGTTAATTAGTTCGTGCATTAGGTGTAGAACATTAATTAAATTTTTATTTTTTTATTAATTTTTTAATTCACTCTAATTTACATAACATCGTTTTCTGTTAACATTGGAATCATTCGCGTTCGTTCGAATTACCTAAATTTTGATACTTCTTTTAAGAACTTATTTATATAAAATCGTTTTTCTGTTAATATCGGAATCATTCGCGTTCGCTCGAATTACCTAAATTTTGATGTGTCTTTTATGAATTTATTTATATAAAATCGTTTTCTGTCAACATTGGTATCATTCGCGATCGCTCGAATTATCTAAATTTTGATACATCTTGTAAGAATTTATTTGTATAAAATCGTTTTCTGTTAACATTGGTATCATTCGCGATCGCTCGAATTTTCTAAATTTTGATACATCTTTTAAGAATTTATTTATATAAAATCGTTTTCTGTTAACATTGGTATCATTCGCGATCGTTCGAATTACCTAAATTTTGATACCTCTTTTAAGAATTTATTTATATAGAATCGTTTTCTGTTAACATCGGAATCATTCACGTTCGCTCGAATTAACTAAATTTTGATGCGTCTTTTAAGAATTTATTTATATAAAATCGTTTTCTATTAACATTGGAATCATTCGTGATCGTTCAAATTACCTAAATTTTGATACATCTTTTAAGAATTTATTTATATAAAATCGTTTTCTGTTAACATTGGTATCATTCGCGATCGTTCGAATTACCTAAATTTTGATACCTCTTTTAAGAATTTATAATATATTTAGTTTACTTTTTGTTGTTTTACGAGAAGGTTAATATTAAATATGACAGGATTTCTCGCCAATTCAGCAGGCTCTAGAGCCAGTTATATGATTCCAAACAAAACAAAATTTCACTAAAATGTCGTACAAGTGATGTGCTTTATGAAAACAAGAAAAATAGGTGCACCGTCTTCCATAAAAGCGATATTTTGAACGAAAAAAGACTTTACGTTCAGAACTGAATTTCGGCAGCGTTTTTATTTAAGATAAAAAAATCAAATGAATTATTAATTTTTTTCATTAAAAAAACACCCTTCAAGTATTGGCGCAGCACTACCTATTGACGAAAATTTAAATTTCTTTATCTTTTTTATATTTTTTCTTTATTTTATTTATTTACTAGCCGCCTTCGGTGACCAGTTTGTTTGCCAGGGATATGATTTCAATTGAATTTTACATCATTTTATGTTCATGGCTCCTTTAAAAACGTAATTTTAAACTTCAGATTGTGGTGGATATTTCACTCGTGTTCTTTAAGTGAACTTGCACTTTTTATTGTGTACATAAATGTCCCTAATGGAGTCACATAACTGACTGTCATGTAACATGTAATTGCACGTTGTCGTTATTATTAAAATTTTGACTGTGATAGAAATATTCATAAATAGGTATTTAAAAAAGTATGATTCGGTTGCAAAAAAATCATTTTCAGGAGCTTTTACTTCCCAGAAAGGCATCTATCCAGTTGGTGTTCAACGCTACTTATTTGGTGAGTTCTATTAAAAAGACTTCTCCTAAAAACACTAAATTCATTTAAAAGTATTCGATCAGGTGATGTATGTATGTATTATTCCAAATGTGTTCAAAAGATGTGCACAAAAAAATTAGAGAATTTTCCAAAGGGAGTTTTTTTTTAATGGAATGGATGGATTCTTTTTAAATAGAATTTTTTTTGAAGTAGAATTTTTTTGAAATGGAATTTTTTTTTTGAAATGGAATTTTTTTTAAATAGAATTTTTTTAAAAAAATAGAATTTTTTTTAAATAGAATTTTTTGAAATGGAATTTTTTTAAAAAAATAGAATTTTTTTAAATAGAATTTTTTTTTTTTGGAATGGAATTTTTTTTTGGAATGGAATTTTTTTTGAAATGGAATTTTTTAAAAAATAGAATTGTTTTCGAATGGAATGAGCCATCTTATTGAATTTCCAAGCTTTTCCAAAATACCATCGAGCATGTCACTTTTTAAATGTTATTTAACTGAAAATTTATCTGAAAATCACCTGACGAAGAATGCTGAAATGAAATTTTTTCACTAACTTAATTTTTTTTTCGTTTCACACCGCTAAACTATGTTTTAGAAAATGCGTCTGAGTATAAAAATGGCCGAAGATTTCAGTTCAGTTTCTAAGATCAGTTTATTTTTAAAACTAAAATTTAATTTCAAGTCAATATATCTTCAATCATAGCAGAGGAATAACTTTCTTCTTCCTCTTCACAGTTAGGAAGTTTAATCTACTTTACTAATTATCGTTTTAATCCTCACCCTAAAAATTCCGCAATTTTTAATGAATTTATCATCTGTAATCTAAGTAAGTTGTTTTCAAATAAAAATTTATAACCTCTTGAAGCGCTATTGAAACTGTTTATAGTTTTCAGAATTAGGGCTTAAAAGCAGTTTTCTGCTTTTTTAAAAAAAAGTAACAACAGTGTTTTAGTGTAAGTTCGGCTATTTAACTACATAAATCACTATCAGCAAAATGGGAGAAGACAGTTTGAGAATTTTTAGTGTGGTGCTTTGCTCTATACTTTTAATACGTAGCATAATAAAAACAAATAGGATCAATGAAAAATTTATTTTTGGGCACTTATTTGAGAATATTTTATGAATTAAATTTGAATAAAAGTATGAATTAAAAACAAATAAATCTTACCGTTCATATATAAAAGTCACTTAATTATGCATGTATACTTATAAAAGGCAATGTTTGTGTGCGTGCGTGCGTGCGATGTCCAGACGAATCTATCGCACTTACAACCTTGAAATTTGGCACACAGGTAGTCTTAATGGTGATTTAATGCACCTCGAAGCCGCAATTTTAAAATTTAATCTAGAAAATTTTTTATTTCATATTTTGTGTTGTTTTGGTTGATTTTTCGCACTCATTTCTCAATAGAATAGTTTTGAATAATTGTACAAAAACAATAGACACACCATCGAAAAGAGCACACGATTTTCGTTCTAATGAGGTTAGTTTTGAATTTCTAAGTAATTTACTGAATTTTGAGAAATTTTTAAAAAATAGTTAATTTTGCCATCGAAATTATATTTTTGTTTTTAAATTTGCTGCATCCGACGTTCTAATAACACTATTATTTTCAATTTTTTCTGCTTATAACTGGAACGGTTCTGTCGGATTTAAAACAAGAACGGTTAAAATAGATTTTCCCGTTTTTTTTAAAATTAATTTTTTCCTGGTCAGTTGAAAGAAATTTTTGTCTACCGAGCTTTCTCCCGCGACTCTTTCCCGGAGCGTTGTACGCTATTTCATTGGTTAACGGTGTAGACCGCAGGTGACGTCATAACCTTCAACTGAATAACTTCGAGTATTATTTTCGGCAGTGTCTTAACGTGTTTATGTCTCGCATATTTTACTTGCTGTATAATAATCATTTTCAAGTTGCAATTTTTTAATATTGTTTCGGATGAACGTACTCTGTATTGTTTTTCTACAGTTGAAATGTCATTATCGCGAAGAAAAATAAGCGGAAAAATCAACAATGTGTATCGTTTGTTTTGTTTTCAGAACTTTTCCATGTCAATTGTGGGCGTTTTTTTATATTTTTTATTTTTTTGAAGTCCTGATTCCACGGGCAACGCCGTGCGCGTACTGCTAGTTATTTATATATTAAAAATAAAAGTTAATTTCAATATTTTTAGTATCTTAAGATAACTGAATATTTAATGAAAATTACCTCAAAACGGAACAGTATCTTCGCATCTGACGAATAAAACAACAGGTATAGAATATCTATCATAGTATTAAGTTCGATTTCATCATTATAAATGCTCCCATTTCATGTTCTTATACCTTTATATTTATAATGACGATTATATTCTTTTATTTTCTTTGAAAAAGATAAATATTACTAATGTTTTCTTTTCTTAAACATGCAATTTTTCAAATAATTCTAGCTACCAGTACAACTTGAAGCAGTTATACAATCAGAAACAAATTACTATTTCATGGTGTTCGGGTGGCTGCACTGATGACCTAGGGTCTCGTGTTCTCAGGTGTGAGAGAGGAGTTTAGTTATATTAACGTCCCGTTTTGAAGCAACACAAGGGCTATTTTGGGACGAACCTCCCAATTTTGAACCACGGTCAGATGACGAGGACGACACCTGAGCTGGCACCCCCTCTCCAAATTTCCACGCCGCACCAACTGGAGGACGTTTGGCCGCTACGTATGATTTAGCGAACAAGAGGCCCCATACACGGCGGATCTTCAGTAGAATCGGGTTTCGAACCTGGAACCCTCGGGCCCCAGGGCTGAGACCTTACCACTAGGCCACTGCGGCCTCATGAGAGAGGAAAGACTGGAGTTAAGTAACTTGACTTTATTTCATGACGGTATTTACAAAGAAAGTGAGCTACTGTACAAATGAGTGAGATTATATACAAGTGCAAGAATACACACAGCTCCACCTACAACCTTCGGGCACTGAATTAGGCATTGAATTCCTAGCACATGCTTCAGTTTAGTTCAGTTATACAGTCGACGCTCGTTATAACGACCCTCAGCGTCCCACAGCAAAAGGTCTTTATAACGAGTGGTCGCTATAGTGGATATAATTAAAAAATATACACGTGCACGTTCAGCAGTTCCGTAAAGATAGGCGATTTTTAAAGAGATTCCAACTAAACACTCAACTTTTTTTTTATCGTTGGTATTAAAAATACAATTTTATCAATTAAAAATATATTTCTGAAACAGATTTTAAAGTACAAAATAAAGGGTGTTATATACTTACAAAACATTTATTTTCTAAAAAAAAATCAGAATTGGTTGTCTTTTCTTCATATGTGATTTTTGCAAAATATAATTTTCCATTTCAGTTAAACATGATAAATAATATTCTGTATTTTCTCGCCTTTCAAAAAAACATCTTAAAGTCTCAATAGCACTTGAAATATTTTTTATTCTAGGCTATTCTAATTTCCACGCTGTGGTGAGTGGTAACCCCCCCCCCCCGTCAAAGTTGAACTGCAGCACTGAAGACTCTACATCTACGAAGCTTGGCAATACAATAATCAATGTCATTTCAAGTTACACGTTCAGAAACATGTTCTTTTTGGGAAAATACCGGGAAGAGTGTCCTCTGAATCCGGACGTTGTATTGGGATTAGACGACACTGGACGGTCGTTATACCGGAAGTAGAATAATATAGAATGCATAGGGAAACACATTTTGGGATTTTATCAATGGCGTTATAATGGAGCGGTCTTTATAATGTGTGGTCGTTATAACGAGCGTCGACTGTATTAATGTCCATTTTGAAGCAAAGCGAGGGTTATTTTGAGACGTAGACCACGTCATTTTGACCTGCTATCGACACCTGAGCTGGCGACCCCTTTCCAAACTTCCACGCCACATCAGCGGAAGGACGTTTCACCGCTACGTATGATTTAGCGTGAAACAGGGCTTGTACAATTTTGTATCGAGCATAGCGTCAGCCGGCACCTTACCACTAGGCAACCGCGGTTTACTTCTTCATGGATTTCGGATCCTTTTTAATGCTTACAAAATAAATTTGAATAAAAGATGAATTTCTCTCAAATAAATCTTTCCGCTTATATAGTAGACTGTCAGTTCGCGCACGGACTTCAACAAAATGAAAAAAAAAATGCTCACAATGACGCAACAAATTTTTGAAAACAAAAGATTCACATTATTGATTTTCCCGCTTATTTTTCTTTGCGATAATGACATTTATCAAAACAGAAATGTTTATATTATTGAGTTTGCCTCTCGACAATGACACGAATGTAATGACTTCACCTTCCGGAAGTAATCGGATTATAGAAATGTATGCTGGGAATGAAAGCATATGACGTCACCTGCCGCGAGGAAGGTCACGCACAAGCCAATGAAATTGCAACAATGCATTCTGGGATCGTCCGGAGAAAGTCTTGCTGTTAAATCTTGCTAGCAAAAAAACTGTTTGAAATGATCAGGGAAAAATTAATTAAAAAAAAGAAAAACTTATTTTAACCGTTCTTGTTTTAAATCCGACAGAAACGTTCCAGTTATAAGCTGAAAAAAAATGAACATTATAGAGATGTTAGAACGTTAGGTGCGAGAATTTGAAGAAATCCTTATTAAAAATTACCATAAAAGTGACGATTTTTCAAAAATTTCTCAAAACTTAGTAAATTAAGTTCAACGAAACAAACTTCATTAGAAAGGAAATCGTTTGTTTTTTCCGATGGTGTAACTTGTTTTTTTTCGTACATTTATTCGAAGTCATGATATTGAGAAATGAGTGCAAAAAATCACCCAAAACAACACAAAATATTAAGTAAAATATTTTCTAGGTTAAATTTTAAAATTAAGGCTTCAAGCTGCATTCAGTCACCATTACGACTACCTGTGTACCAAATTTCATGGCTGTGAGTGCGATAGATTCGTCTGGACATCGCACACATACACGCACACAAACGTTGCCTTTTATAAGTATAGATGTAGTTAATTGTGTATTGTTTATATTTTAAAAGAAAAACTCAACTAAAAAATTCTCATTATTTAAAATTAATTGAATACATAAAGATGATCACTTAATACCAAATTAGGCTCAACTTAAGAACATGGTGCGGTCCGCCAAGTTGAATTTTTTTTTCTCGTCAAATTGATTTATCGCCAAGTGTGGTAACCTTCTTCATTTTGTTGGCAACCCCAAAACTCTGCCAGAATTTCTAATTTGTGCCAGAATTTGAGAAAATTCATGCTGAATTTCATACAATTTTATGCACGATTTGCAATTTTATGTACTATTTGCAATTTTATGTACTATTTCCAATTTTATTTACTATTTACATTTTTTGCCATGGCTGTCATAAGAATCGCCGCCATCTTGAAACCATCCAAGATGGCGGATATTTGGCGACTTTTTGGATGGTTGGCGCAATTTCCCAGTTTGGCGAAACCGCACAATGTGCTTAAGTCTTACCAAAAATTACAGTATACAGGGTGTCCCATAAATATTGGTACAAACTTTAAGGGGAGGTCAGGCATACGATAAGCATTCAAAATCATATATGAACATGCATATGCAAGCTCCATCTGGAGGCAGCAGACAGCATTTAAAATAAAATAGCGATGGCCAAAATGCCGATATCTTTATGAAACTTAACGGTATTGAACTGATATTTATATTTAAGTTGCCCTATATAACTGGCTCTGAAGTTGTGAAAAAAAATTACGTTATCTTTCACGCATGCTCGCTAAAAATTATTTACTACAAATGTTCATATCTTCTCTAATATTCAAAGTATTTAATTCAAATTTTAATAGAATCCTTCGCTAACATATTGTCACACATTCTGTAAGTTTCAAACAATTTGGTTGAAAACTTTGCAAGTTATAAGCGAAACACATTAAGAAATATTTGGGATTTTTAAAAGAAACCTTTCTATCCTCCTGAATATTCGAGTTATTTTTACGAAAAAGCATGTAAATATTGCGCACATTACACAAAAGAGCTGATGAAAGTTGCAATTCATCATCACCTTCCTGTGAAGCGGGGTGAGTTAAAATCCCTTTTCGAATTCATCAATTTCTGGTTGGTCCCCTAAGTGTCCTCGCGACCGAATCTTTAGTGTAAATTGTGAGTTAAAATAATTATTATAAAGCTACGACATCCAATTAATAATGGGATTTTATCTCGATGATGTTTATAGCTTATAGACTACCTGTAAATTGTGTAAGTCATCAGGAAAAGCCACTCAAAATGCTCTACAGGACAGACCGTTGGACGTAGAGCTACCAA
>BGPR01019879.1:15298-28585 GCA_013235015.1 Araneus ventricosus
CTTTTGTAATAATTCAAATAAAACTATTACTAAAATAAAGTACATACTATGGACTAGTGCTTGTACTAGAATCTTGACATTCTTTGGATAAATAAAAATTTTAGAGCTAATCGAACAATCATTATAAGATTTTCAGCGAATTTTTTATGTCAGTTTTCAAATAAAAGACCATAATTAAAAAAATCTCATTACAATATACATTATTCTAGTACATTCACTAGAGACACATTTAAAGAAAGTGTTCACAAAATTTCAGAATAATAGAATGATAATATCTTGAGTTATCATGTTTGAAGTGTGAAAATTATACATAAAATCTAGTTTTGAGAAAAATCAAATTTTAGTTTCGCCACACGCTTAAATTAAGTATGTAAACTTTAAAAAAATCCTAAAAATATACTAACATCATATTAACTTGAAAAAGTGCAGTCTAAAAGAATTTTTGACAGGTTTCTGTCGCTTTAAATGACAAATTCCAGTTAATTAAACGCCCACTTCCGGTTTTTAGTTTGTTATAAAACAGCTAATATCTCATCTTCTAATTAACGTACCGACAAAAATAAATATGTTTTAGAAAGGCAAATGAATAAACTACCGAAAACATCAAAAATTAAAAAATGGGAATTTTGGCCGAAAATCGACTTTTCAACGTGTTCGGATACCTTAATCTGTTATACAGCGATCTCTCACTTGTGCGCGGGCGCAGGGGACAGCGGAAAAAACGCGCATAAGTGAAAAACCACAAAAGGCAGCTTAAAAGTGAAGTATCAATACAGTGTACATGTATTGTTAATTAATACTATGTATATACTACTGAAAAATGTAAATAAGATGTTACAAAATACAAATACGTGTATAATTTTTTTAAGAACACAAAGAAAATGGAAATGCTCCCCATTTTTTAAAATCACTCTCAATGTAGATTCTGGGACATTAAACTGCTCCGCTACAGCTTTTTCGAGGTGCAAGGATTTTCTTCGAATTTTTTTTTAATTGCATCTATTTTGAACGAGAGCGACATTTTCATTCTTTTCGCCACACTGTAAAAAAAAATCCCGTAAAATTTACGGTTTTAAACTGGCAGCTGGGTTGGTTGTGCAAAACCGTAAAAGTTACGAAGTAAATCCGTAGGCACAACGGTTTTTTACCATACAGGAACTAGTTTTTCCCGTAAAAGTTACGAAGTAAATCCGTAGTCACAACGGTTTTTTACCGTATGACATCAAGTTTTCTCCGTAAAAATTAAGTCATCGAAGTAAGTAACGTCATTGACTGAGTTGAGTTGTTTTTCTCCTTCTGTTCGAGTTGAGTTGAAATTTGCTGATGTGTATTATCAATTAGGAATATTAATTAATCAAGGCTTAATTATTAATTTCAATTAGTTTAATCAATATAATTTTTAATTGAACTTACTTGGACGATTTCGATGCAAGATAGTGACAAAACTTCTAACTCCTCCGAGCCTGGGGTCGAAACCGCGTTCATAGAAATAAAAGGCAGTCGCTCTAACCACTAGACCACCGGAGACTTCACAAAAGGAAGTAAAAATAATCTATTTGAGTTTTAAAGTCACTATAGCTCTCGTGGTGCCACCTAGTGGTGCAAAAATCAACTATTGCCAGAACACGTGTTTTAAGGTTAGCTTCCATGAGTGACAACAGGTTACTGCAACATGTATAAACAATAGCGGAGATGGAACCCTATTAAAAACATGAAATGAATGCAATAAAATTACATTTAAGAAAAGGGAAAGTTATCGTACGAAAAGCAATAAAATATGACGAAAAATAGAATTTATACTGACGGTTTTAAACCGTTTATGGCTGGAGCGGAAAACGGTGAAAACCCGTTTTGTCAACAAAGCAGCTTTAAACCGTCAAATATACGGAAAATGTCCGGGTAAAAAACGGATATTTTTTACAGTGCATTTTAAAACGTAACCATCTTACCAAAACTCCAAAGATGGTTCTTTCGTTAGCGATCAATGTCACGTGGTATGTAAAGTACTAACCTCTCTAATTGGCTGCTGTATAAATGCGACTTTTACTGACGTCAATCACAAGAAACCCTCGTACACCCCTGTGTATAATTTAGAGGAATGTGAACACTAGAGGAAGGGCGAGGGAATGCATTCCTAGAAGCAGAACAAAAACCCTTTTTGTTCTGCTGAAGAAAAAAAAACTTTTTGAGCTAAGGAAATTTTTGCGACGCGCATAAGTGAGAGGTGCTTTTTTAGTGCGGCGCATAAATTGATAAGAGTTATCATTGTTTTCCTATATCCCTGGCCGGGACGCATATAGGCATACTGTACTCGAGCAGAGCACCATTGTAACTTTGGAGGGCTCTGATTGGACAAGCGAATCTGACGTAAATATGCTTTGCTTGTTTGTTCACCTCTGACCACGCCCTGTCTGAATCTTTCAACTAGCGATAGCGAAATGTTCTTTGAACGAAGTTGTTAAAATCGTTGAAGATGAAACCATCGTTCGAAGTAATCTTAAAAGTGTTTCCGATGTGTATTCATGGATAGAAGAATATGGAAGAACATCGGACACGATATGGAACCTTCGATCTTCTAGACCATCTGGAACTATTCTTGTGTACTGGTAAGTAGCAATAATTATTTCAAATTATTATCTTTCAGATGATGTATGTTGTAATTTGTAATCCTATATCAGGCATTATTTCAATACTTATATTTAGCATGGTTTAAGTTAACTATTAAAATATGAATTTTAATGTTTCAGATCAGAATGAAGCATAACGACATTAAATCAAGAAGAAGAAAGATTCCCCTTTTGAAAACAAATTCAGGTAATATCTTGGAGAAAAAATTAGTATTTAGAGTTTTAAGAACTATGAGCAAGATACGCGTGTCTCACTGTTGATGTGATGTGCAGAAGAGTGACGTCAGATTCGCTTGTCCAATCAGAGCCCTCCAAAGTTACAATGGTGCTCTGCTCGAGTACAGAATGCCTGTATGCGGCCGGGACCGCTAAAAAAACGCGCATAAGTGAGAGGTCACTGTATTACAATGTTCATGATTGTGACAGGTAAATGTTTTGATCGAATGCTGTAAGTTATTGAGATTGGTCAGAAATATTAACAAGAAATTTCTTCAGAAAGAAGTAACATAAAGAAAATTAAAATAGTTAGAATAACAGAATGATAGATATTCATGGAAATTTAATGAAAAGTAAGTGAGTGGATAAGTTTCCAGATTAAACCACTTTAGTGCCGAGCCAAAGCATCGTACCTATCCGAGGAATGCCGGACACATTTGACGAATTTACTAAAGTTTGGTAAAAAGCTCAGAAAAAACAAAATTCGAATCATGTTTACAAAATTCAAAAAGAAGCTTATTGCGAAATAAAAGGAGAACAAATTAATCGTATTTAAATATTTGTTGAAAATCATGTGAATAACATAAATATAAAACATTATGAGAAACAGAAAAATCGAATATTAACTTATAATACTAATAGACTATTATTATTATATAATATTAATCGATTATTTTTAATAAAGCTAGTATATTAATAAAACCATTTACAACGTTGTATTACTAATATAATAGCCCAGATCTGTCGCCCACTGATCCGGTAACGCTCTGACGTCACCGACAATAAAATTCGCGCCATAGCACTGCGAGACGTTAAACAGCATTATTTCATTGTTAGAGCACTTAAATTTCAGTCATTTTAAATTTAAAAGAGTAATGTCTTTCTAATTTCAAATTTAATAGCTCTAAATTAGTGAAATAAAATTTGCTGTCGATTGATATAAAATTTATCTCGCTATGATCAATAGTTCCCGAGAAATTTTAAATTATATTAATCATATATTTTAAATTACTATCCGTTTTTCAATAGAAAGTGGTAAATCATGTCAGTGGTAGTATATCATGCGCGTGATATAGTTTGGACGCTACGATGCTTCTGATTATTTATTGCAATCGTGATGATATAATTTGATAATATTTTTGGCAACGTTCGACAAGCAGAGAAGTGCTTTGTTTCGATTAGACATCTGAAGTACAAGGAAAATTTTTAAACAATGAAAAATACTTCACACGGAACGTTGTTTACCAATAGGATTTTTGAATAAAGAAATATGTAAATAATATGTAAATTAAAAAAATTCCTGTCATAAAACATATGTTTATTTTGTTTATTTTCAATCAATGTTAAGCATTTCTCTCGCATATATATCTATTTAAACACGTCAGATTTGACGGGAAATGTCGCGAATGAAGAGGCAATTTGCACCCGTCATACCATGAAGGGTGATTTTCTAGTAAATTTATTTTGAGATAGAGTTCTCTCGGTATGCGAATAGTAAGGTGCTATCGCATACGCAACGATGTATCGTCGTTGGCACTTTTCGCAAGTGTTGCGAACAACGTTAGATCGTTGTTCGGCACTTAAAGGGTTAAGGCTCAAGAAACTTGCATAGTGATGTGTATCAGATGCACGGTAATGTATAAAATTGCAGTAAAAATTCTCGAAATTAAAAAAAAAACCCAGCGGAAGTGTTCTCCTCTAAACTTTCTCTTATACTTCCCCAGAAAGATGCCGTTTTGCCCGCCCCCCCCCCCGCGTGGATAAAAAAATTCGAACCTACTGTTACCCAGAATCCTCTGACTATAAGAAAGTTTTTAATTATAGTGATTGAAAAATATATAGGTAAAGAATGAAATTCAAAGGGATGCGTACCGATTTTCCGCTCTTGCCGGATCAAGGACAAACTGATGTAATTAGCTCCACAGCCTTCGCGTGCACAGCAGATTGCTTCCAGTACGCATGGGCGTGGAGAGACGGATTCTTTTGAAAAGTAAATTATACAGACAGTCAACTCTTTGACGGATTTGGCCCAAAATTTTATACGGGCCTACATTCATGACAATAAAACCGTGTATCAAGTTTTATCCATCTAGCTCTTCAAGTTTTTGAGTTATAGTGTTCACATGACCGAGGACATACAAACAGACAGACTTCTCGTTGACGGATTTTGTCCAAAATTTGATAGAAACCTACAAATTATATTTAAAGGCCACATGCCAAATTTCATCCCTGTTGTTTTAATAGTTTTTGAGTTATCGTGTTCACAGACACACAGACAGACACAATTCCCAAATTGTGTTTTTCGGACTCAGGGAAGTCTAAAACGTGGAGATTCGTCAAAATCTCGAGTTCGAATTTTTTGACGATTACAATACTTTCTCTTTGTATACTTCGTATTCGAGAACGTAAAAAAAATATGGTCGAGGTTTGAGGTCAGACGTCTTTCCTCTAATAAATGCACTACAAAAGATAATAAAAGAATGGGATCAATTAATACTCGTATGATCAACGTACAAAGAACCGCGTCAACTCAAATTTGGAATCCGGTATGCATTGTGCAATGGCTATTCGTATTTGTAAGAACAATCTTTTGTTTATTGAAATAATTTCTTAGTTTTAACTTCATATTTTCTTCTTGTAAGTTAATTAGTTCGTGCATTAGGTGTAGAACATTAATTAAATTTTTATTTTTTTATTAATTTTTTAATTCACTCTAATTTACATAACATCGTTTTCTGTTAACATTGGAATCATTCGCGTTCGTTCGAATTACCTAAATTTTGATACTTCTTTTAAGAACTTATTTATATAAAATCGTTTTTCTGTTAATATCGGAATCATTCGCGTTCGCTCGAATTACCTAAATTTTGATGTGTCTTTTATGAATTTATTTATATAAAATCGTTTTCTGTCAACATTGGTATCATTCGCGATCGCTCGAATTATCTAAATTTTGATACATCTTGTAAGAATTTATTTGTATAAAATCGTTTTCTGTTAACATTGGTATCATTCGCGATCGCTCGAATTTTCTAAATTTTGATACATCTTTTAAGAATTTATTTATATAAAATCGTTTTCTGTTAACATTGGTATCATTCGCGATCGTTCGAATTACCTAAATTTTGATACCTCTTTTAAGAATTTATTTATATAGAATCGTTTTCTGTTAACATCGGAATCATTCACGTTCGCTCGAATTAACTAAATTTTGATGCGTCTTTTAAGAATTTATTTATATAAAATCGTTTTCTATTAACATTGGAATCATTCGTGATCGTTCAAATTACCTAAATTTTGATACATCTTTTAAGAATTTATTTATATAAAATCGTTTTCTGTTAACATTGGTATCATTCGCGATCGTTCGAATTACCTAAATTTTGATACCTCTTTTAAGAATTTATAATATATTTAGTTTACTTTTTGTTGTTTTACGAGAAGGTTAATATTAAATATGACAGGATTTCTCGCCAATTCAGCAGGCTCTAGAGCCAGTTATATGATTCCAAACAAAACAAAATTTCACTAAAATGTCGTACAAGTGATGTGCTTTATGAAAACAAGAAAAATAGGTGCACCGTCTTCCATAAAAGCGATATTTTGAACGAAAAAAGACTTTACGTTCAGAACTGAATTTCGGCAGCGTTTTTATTTAAGATAAAAAAATCAAATGAATTATTAATTTTTTTCATTAAAAAAACACCCTTCAAGTATTGGCGCAGCACTACCTATTGACGAAAATTTAAATTTCTTTATCTTTTTTATATTTTTTCTTTATTTTATTTATTTACTAGCCGCCTTCGGTGACCAGTTTGTTTGCCAGGGATATGATTTCAATTGAATTTTACATCATTTTATGTTCATGGCTCCTTTAAAAACGTAATTTTAAACTTCAGATTGTGGTGGATATTTCACTCGTGTTCTTTAAGTGAACTTGCACTTTTTATTGTGTACATAAATGTCCCTAATGGAGTCACATAACTGACTGTCATGTAACATGTAATTGCACGTTGTCGTTATTATTAAAATTTTGACTGTGATAGAAATATTCATAAATAGGTATTTAAAAAAGTATGATTCGGTTGCAAAAAAATCATTTTCAGGAGCTTTTACTTCCCAGAAAGGCATCTATCCAGTTGGTGTTCAACGCTACTTATTTGGTGAGTTCTATTAAAAAGACTTCTCCTAAAAACACTAAATTCATTTAAAAGTATTCGATCAGGTGATGTATGTATGTATTATTCCAAATGTGTTCAAAAGATGTGCACAAAAAAATTAGAGAATTTTCCAAAGGGAGTTTTTTTTTAATGGAATGGATGGATTCTTTTTAAATAGAATTTTTTTTGAAGTAGAATTTTTTTGAAATGGAATTTTTTTTTTGAAATGGAATTTTTTTTAAATAGAATTTTTTTAAAAAAATAGAATTTTTTTTAAATAGAATTTTTTGAAATGGAATTTTTTTAAAAAAATAGAATTTTTTTAAATAGAATTTTTTTTTTTTGGAATGGAATTTTTTTTTGGAATGGAATTTTTTTTGAAATGGAATTTTTTAAAAAATAGAATTGTTTTCGAATGGAATGAGCCATCTTATTGAATTTCCAAGCTTTTCCAAAATACCATCGAGCATGTCACTTTTTAAATGTTATTTAACTGAAAATTTATCTGAAAATCACCTGACGAAGAATGCTGAAATGAAATTTTTTCACTAACTTAATTTTTTTTTCGTTTCACACCGCTAAACTATGTTTTAGAAAATGCGTCTGAGTATAAAAATGGCCGAAGATTTCAGTTCAGTTTCTAAGATCAGTTTATTTTTAAAACTAAAATTTAATTTCAAGTCAATATATCTTCAATCATAGCAGAGGAATAACTTTCTTCTTCCTCTTCACAGTTAGGAAGTTTAATCTACTTTACTAATTATCGTTTTAATCCTCACCCTAAAAATTCCGCAATTTTTAATGAATTTATCATCTGTAATCTAAGTAAGTTGTTTTCAAATAAAAATTTATAACCTCTTGAAGCGCTATTGAAACTGTTTATAGTTTTCAGAATTAGGGCTTAAAAGCAGTTTTCTGCTTTTTTAAAAAAAAGTAACAACAGTGTTTTAGTGTAAGTTCGGCTATTTAACTACATAAATCACTATCAGCAAAATGGGAGAAGACAGTTTGAGAATTTTTAGTGTGGTGCTTTGCTCTATACTTTTAATACGTAGCATAATAAAAACAAATAGGATCAATGAAAAATTTATTTTTGGGCACTTATTTGAGAATATTTTATGAATTAAATTTGAATAAAAGTATGAATTAAAAACAAATAAATCTTACCGTTCATATATAAAAGTCACTTAATTATGCATGTATACTTATAAAAGGCAATGTTTGTGTGCGTGCGTGCGTGCGATGTCCAGACGAATCTATCGCACTTACAACCTTGAAATTTGGCACACAGGTAGTCTTAATGGTGATTTAATGCACCTCGAAGCCGCAATTTTAAAATTTAATCTAGAAAATTTTTTATTTCATATTTTGTGTTGTTTTGGTTGATTTTTCGCACTCATTTCTCAATAGAATAGTTTTGAATAATTGTACAAAAACAATAGACACACCATCGAAAAGAGCACACGATTTTCGTTCTAATGAGGTTAGTTTTGAATTTCTAAGTAATTTACTGAATTTTGAGAAATTTTTAAAAAATAGTTAATTTTGCCATCGAAATTATATTTTTGTTTTTAAATTTGCTGCATCCGACGTTCTAATAACACTATTATTTTCAATTTTTTCTGCTTATAACTGGAACGGTTCTGTCGGATTTAAAACAAGAACGGTTAAAATAGATTTTCCCGTTTTTTTTAAAATTAATTTTTTCCTGGTCAGTTGAAAGAAATTTTTGTCTACCGAGCTTTCTCCCGCGACTCTTTCCCGGAGCGTTGTACGCTATTTCATTGGTTAACGGTGTAGACCGCAGGTGACGTCATAACCTTCAACTGAATAACTTCGAGTATTATTTTCGGCAGTGTCTTAACGTGTTTATGTCTCGCATATTTTACTTGCTGTATAATAATCATTTTCAAGTTGCAATTTTTTAATATTGTTTCGGATGAACGTACTCTGTATTGTTTTTCTACAGTTGAAATGTCATTATCGCGAAGAAAAATAAGCGGAAAAATCAACAATGTGTATCGTTTGTTTTGTTTTCAGAACTTTTCCATGTCAATTGTGGGCGTTTTTTTATATTTTTTATTTTTTTGAAGTCCTGATTCCACGGGCAACGCCGTGCGCGTACTGCTAGTTATTTATATATTAAAAATAAAAGTTAATTTCAATATTTTTAGTATCTTAAGATAACTGAATATTTAATGAAAATTACCTCAAAACGGAACAGTATCTTCGCATCTGACGAATAAAACAACAGGTATAGAATATCTATCATAGTATTAAGTTCGATTTCATCATTATAAATGCTCCCATTTCATGTTCTTATACCTTTATATTTATAATGACGATTATATTCTTTTATTTTCTTTGAAAAAGATAAATATTACTAATGTTTTCTTTTCTTAAACATGCAATTTTTCAAATAATTCTAGCTACCAGTACAACTTGAAGCAGTTATACAATCAGAAACAAATTACTATTTCATGGTGTTCGGGTGGCTGCACTGATGACCTAGGGTCTCGTGTTCTCAGGTGTGAGAGAGGAGTTTAGTTATATTAACGTCCCGTTTTGAAGCAACACAAGGGCTATTTTGGGACGAACCTCCCAATTTTGAACCACGGTCAGATGACGAGGACGACACCTGAGCTGGCACCCCCTCTCCAAATTTCCACGCCGCACCAACTGGAGGACGTTTGGCCGCTACGTATGATTTAGCGAACAAGAGGCCCCATACACGGCGGATCTTCAGTAGAATCGGGTTTCGAACCTGGAACCCTCGGGCCCCAGGGCTGAGACCTTACCACTAGGCCACTGCGGCCTCATGAGAGAGGAAAGACTGGAGTTAAGTAACTTGACTTTATTTCATGACGGTATTTACAAAGAAAGTGAGCTACTGTACAAATGAGTGAGATTATATACAAGTGCAAGAATACACACAGCTCCACCTACAACCTTCGGGCACTGAATTAGGCATTGAATTCCTAGCACATGCTTCAGTTTAGTTCAGTTATACAGTCGACGCTCGTTATAACGACCCTCAGCGTCCCACAGCAAAAGGTCTTTATAACGAGTGGTCGCTATAGTGGATATAATTAAAAAATATACACGTGCACGTTCAGCAGTTCCGTAAAGATAGGCGATTTTTAAAGAGATTCCAACTAAACACTCAACTTTTTTTTTATCGTTGGTATTAAAAATACAATTTTATCAATTAAAAATATATTTCTGAAACAGATTTTAAAGTACAAAATAAAGGGTGTTATATACTTACAAAACATTTATTTTCTAAAAAAAAATCAGAATTGGTTGTCTTTTCTTCATATGTGATTTTTGCAAAATATAATTTTCCATTTCAGTTAAACATGATAAATAATATTCTGTATTTTCTCGCCTTTCAAAAAAACATCTTAAAGTCTCAATAGCACTTGAAATATTTTTTATTCTAGGCTATTCTAATTTCCACGCTGTGGTGAGTGGTAACCCCCCCCCCCCGTCAAAGTTGAACTGCAGCACTGAAGACTCTACATCTACGAAGCTTGGCAATACAATAATCAATGTCATTTCAAGTTACACGTTCAGAAACATGTTCTTTTTGGGAAAATACCGGGAAGAGTGTCCTCTGAATCCGGACGTTGTATTGGGATTAGACGACACTGGACGGTCGTTATACCGGAAGTAGAATAATATAGAATGCATAGGGAAACACATTTTGGGATTTTATCAATGGCGTTATAATGGAGCGGTCTTTATAATGTGTGGTCGTTATAACGAGCGTCGACTGTATTAATGTCCATTTTGAAGCAAAGCGAGGGTTATTTTGAGACGTAGACCACGTCATTTTGACCTGCTATCGACACCTGAGCTGGCGACCCCTTTCCAAACTTCCACGCCACATCAGCGGAAGGACGTTTCACCGCTACGTATGATTTAGCGTGAAACAGGGCTTGTACAATTTTGTATCGAGCATAGCGTCAGCCGGCACCTTACCACTAGGCAACCGCGGTTTACTTCTTCATGGATTTCGGATCCTTTTTAATGCTTACAAAATAAATTTGAATAAAAGATGAATTTCTCTCAAATAAATCTTTCCGCTTATATAGTAGACTGTCAGTTCGCGCACGGACTTCAACAAAATGAAAAAAAAAATGCTCACAATGACGCAACAAATTTTTGAAAACAAAAGATTCACATTATTGATTTTCCCGCTTATTTTTCTTTGCGATAATGACATTTATCAAAACAGAAATGTTTATATTATTGAGTTTGCCTCTCGACAATGACACGAATGTAATGACTTCACCTTCCGGAAGTAATCGGATTATAGAAATGTATGCTGGGAATGAAAGCATATGACGTCACCTGCCGCGAGGAAGGTCACGCACAAGCCAATGAAATTGCAACAATGCATTCTGGGATCGTCCGGAGAAAGTCTTGCTGTTAAATCTTGCTAGCAAAAAAACTGTTTGAAATGATCAGGGAAAAATTAATTAAAAAAAAGAAAAACTTATTTTAACCGTTCTTGTTTTAAATCCGACAGAAACGTTCCAGTTATAAGCTGAAAAAAAATGAACATTATAGAGATGTTAGAACGTTAGGTGCGAGAATTTGAAGAAATCCTTATTAAAAATTACCATAAAAGTGACGATTTTTCAAAAATTTCTCAAAACTTAGTAAATTAAGTTCAACGAAACAAACTTCATTAGAAAGGAAATCGTTTGTTTTTTCCGATGGTGTAACTTGTTTTTTTTCGTACATTTATTCGAAGTCATGATATTGAGAAATGAGTGCAAAAAATCACCCAAAACAACACAAAATATTAAGTAAAATATTTTCTAGGTTAAATTTTAAAATTAAGGCTTCAAGCTGCATTCAGTCACCATTACGACTACCTGTGTACCAAATTTCATGGCTGTGAGTGCGATAGATTCGTCTGGACATCGCACACATACACGCACACAAACGTTGCCTTTTATAAGTATAGATGTAGTTAATTGTGTATTGTTTATATTTTAAAAGAAAAACTCAACTAAAAAATTCTCATTATTTAAAATTAATTGAATACATAAAGATGATCACTTAATACCAAATTAGGCTCAACTTAAGAACATGGTGCGGTCCGCCAAGTTGAATTTTTTTTTCTCGTCAAATTGATTTATCGCCAAGTGTGGTAACCTTCTTCATTTTGTTGGCAACCCCAAAACTCTGCCAGAATTTCTAATTTGTGCCAGAATTTGAGAAAATTCATGCTGAATTTCATACAATTTTATGCACGATTTGCAATTTTATGTACTATTTGCAATTTTATGTACTATTTCCAATTTTATTTACTATTTACATTTTTTGCCATGGCTGTCATAAGAATCGCCGCCATCTTGAAACCATCCAAGATGGCGGATATTTGGCGACTTTTTGGATGGTTGGCGCAATTTCCCAGTTTGGCGAAACCGCACAATGTGCTTAAGTCTTACCAAAAATTACAGTATACAGGGTGTCCCATAAATATTGGTACAAACTTTAAGGGGAGGTCAGGCATACGATAAGCATTCAAAATCATATATGAACATGCATATGCAAGCTCCATCTGGAGGCAGCAGACAGCATTTAAAATAAAATAGCGATGGCCAAAATGCCGATATCTTTATGAAACTTAACGGTATTGAACTGATATTTATATTTAAGTTGCCCTATATAACTGGCTCTGAAGTTGTGAAAAAAAATTACGTTATCTTTCACGCATGCTCGCTAAAAATTATTTACTACAAATGTTCATATCTTCTCTAATATTCAAAGTATTTAATTCAAATTTTAATAGAATCCTTCGCTAACATATTGTCACACATTCTGTAAGTTTCAAACAATTTGGTTGAAAACTTTGCAAGTTATAAGCGAAACACATTAAGAAATATTTGGGATTTTTAAAAGAAACCTTTCTATCCTCCTGAATATTCGAGTTATTTTTACGAAAAAGCATGTAAATATTGCGCACATTACACAAAAGAGCTGATGAAAGTTGCAATTCATCATCACCTTCCTGTGAAGCGGGGTGAGTTAAAATCCCTTTTCGAATTCATCAATTTCTGGTTGGTCCCCTAAGTGTCCTCGCGACCGAATCTTTAGTGTAAATTGTGAGTTAAAATAATTATTATAAAGCTACGACATCCAATTAATAATGGGATTTTATCTCGATGATGTTTATAGCTTATAGACTACCTGTAAATTGTGTAAGTCATCAGGAAAAGCCACTCAAAATGCTCTACAGGACAGACCGTTGGACGTAGAGCTACCAA
>BGPR01019880.1:0-28583 GCA_013235015.1 Araneus ventricosus
CTGTTGCTTCGTTCAGTTACGTATTGCTCTTGAGGAATCGACTCGATAAGGAATATTCTTTTATATAGGCATGGATTACTCTAATTTTAAAAAAATGAGATTCTGCTGAATTTGATTAATGTTGCAATTAAAAATTATAAAAATACATATTTGTGGATATTATTAGTGAGGTATAATAGTAGAAAATTCTTGATTTTAAAAAAAAATTATGCTTTTACAATGTAGTTTGTTCTCTCCCATTTTTGTTTCATATTTTATCAAAAAAAATTATGCAGTATATATATAGTTTAAAATTATAGTTTGTATTTTATCAACAAATTAAATTATTGTTTTTGCATTCCTGCTTTTTTTTAAAACTGAAATCTGCAATAAAATCAGTTTAGGTAAATTTTATTATATATCTTTATAAATTCGAAAAAATCACATTTAAAATAACAAGAAAATAATGTACTAAAATATTTCATAATGATTATTTTTACTTAAATTCATTAAAATGTCTCTTAAAATATAATATTAATGTGACAGAACTGATACAAATTGGGTTAATTTATTTAAAAATTCATAACTCTAAATCTAAAATATTCTTCCAAGCATAACTTGTAAGCCAATAAAATTTGCTAAAAGAATAGTATAAGTATGATTTAATATGCTTTAAACAAGTCATCCACAGCCAGGAAATTTCTATTTCAAATTTTCTCTTTTTTTTAGGTGGCTAAAACTGGAGCATCTACCTTATATTTTCTATATAGCCATCTCAGATACACACACAGATATAAGAATGTATGTATGCATAAATAAAATTTAATGTGTGAATAGAAAGTGCGATTGTTCTATAGACGAATTGATCTATTTCACCTGATGAATTATTAAAATCAGTTTTACAGTGCTTTCAACATATTTGAGAAAAATCTCCTGAAAAATAGATTAACTACTGCTGCAGGTACATAAAGAGCACACAAAACTCAAATTAACTTTTTTATTACTATAGATCAATCAATCACACTTTCATAATGTTGAATCACAATCTGCATAAAATATGCTCATTCAAACTATGAGGGTTGATTAGTCCAAGGTAAAAATCATCGAGTGTTTCAAAATTTTATAATTTGTACGTACAACAATGCATTCAAATACCGAGAATACTGAATATACAGAATATAGTGAGAATACTGAATTATTGAATATAGTGAGAATACTGAGTTATTGAATATAGTGAGAATACTGAATTATTGAATATAGTGAGAATACTGAATTATTGAATATACTGAGAATACTGAGTTATTGAATATACTGAGAATACTGAATTATTGAATATGCTGAGAATACTGAATTATTGAATATACTACTGAAATATTGAATTACTATAGAATGCTAATAATCGAAATTATTGTAAAGAAAGAATATAACAGGGTTTCAGAATATAATTTGTAAACTTTTGCTACGGAAATTTGCAAATTTGTCTCAAAATATTTTAACAAATAAAACATTAGCGAGAAATTAACACATATGTTAAGCAATTATCTATTGCTGAACAAATTATTTCTCTCCTGTTATGTAATATTTCAATTTTGGCATCTTAATATAAATAACAGAAATCTAACGTCTAATGGTAAACACTAAACAGTCCACTGCACGTTACGTTTGAAATAACGAAGTACTAAAAATAAAATAACAAACTAAATAAACAACAAAAAGCTAAAGAATAATGGGGGTACTTATTCTTACCTTCTAATTAATAAATATTGATCCACAATTTCCTTGAGAAAGTCAGAGTTCTCGCTTCGATTGTCCAAAAAAATACGGCATGGCGTCCTTTTCTAAATCCTTTCTCTGTGTCTTCTAAATCTTTCCCGCTCAACTGTTGGTATGTCATCCCCATTGACCAATGAAAAGCGTCCGTGATAAAAGAACGGGATCTGACCCTGAAGTGGGAAATATCCTACAACAATATAATACGGGTTATGCCCGTAAAAAGGGAAAAGTGGCTGGTGACCGTAAAAATTACGGGCAGTGGCCCTGAAATTACGGAAATTTTTGAGAGTGTAGTGTACCATATAATACATTGAAATGTGTACAAAATGCGCACAAAACAGTACAATAATAAAAGAGGAAATCATTTATTTGTATCAGGATTTCAACGTCGTCTGTAGTTGTCTGTATAGTTCACTGCCAGGAAGATGTCGAAGAGAAATGATTAGATGATTTGTTCGAAATCCCGCAAAGGAAGGTCATTGGGCAACCGACAGCGACGGTGAAAGGATTGTCGGATGCGTTTAAAGATACCGGGGGTGTTGGTGAAGTCTGCCGAAGTGTCAAGGATCAGTGTTATGAGATCATATAGTGTCTCCAAAAGCGTTTCATAAATAAGTGATTAAGCTGTTTTCATAGGAATAAAAAATTAAGATGTGGGATGTGGGGATATTGGAGGCTATACAACAGGTCAGGCACGTCTAAGTAACCTTCCCGGTGCAAGGAGGTGATTAGGTACCTTATTGTAAAAATGTAATCTAATTACCATGCACGGACGACTTGTTCTGTTACACTGTGAAGAGCACACCTTGCATAAATAATTTCGAGATTTTCAGAGATAAGACGTAGTTTGCCATACCATGTTCTATGGATTTTTTTCCCTCTTGATGCCTATTATCACCCCTCTTAATTGGCGGCACTTTTAGGAACATCCGGGTGTGGTTACACAAAAATATTTTTAGATAAATAAAGCATACATACAAGCCTGAATTTACATTTTGTGCATATCAATTTAATAAGAGATATGTATTTCAGTGGAACCTTTTACAAGGATAATTTTATAGATTTATAAAGAAATAACGTTTTAAAAGCCATATGTCAGCCATATATATGTAATGTCAACATCTATTACAGGTGTTGACCTTCTATCCCGCATTAAGCCCATGTCTATTATAATAGCATTTCTTGTATACCTTTTCTCCTTTTAACAGTAAACTAAAAAAAAAATTCTTTTTTATTCTTAAACATATTCTTAACCATCTTCATCATTATTCTTAAACATCTATGCAAAAATTATCTCAAAATATGCAAGGCGAGAATTTTTTTTCCCGGTAAAACAGAAAATGACAATCAGATTAAAACATACGAGGCCGCGCTGGTCTTGTGGTAAGATCTCAAACTGGAAAAGACCAGGTTCGAAACCCGATTCTACCCAAGATGCGCCGGGCCCGCCGAACCACCCGCAGTGGGACAAAAGCCCTCCCTCCGCTGCGGCGCGGAAGATCTGAGAAAGGCCCCCAGCCCATCATCTGTCTGAGGCTCAAAATTACGAGATCCGTAAAAATAGCCCTCCTGTCGTGTCAAAATGGGTCGTTAATATATAAATAAATTAAACAGAATCAAAAATTTTGATATTTTCCTAATGTTTATTTGATGTTCCAAATTTTTTTCTGCTATCTGTCTACAAAAGGAAAAAAAGGTAATGAACTCATAAGGTAATGAACAAAAATAAATTCAGAAAAATTGTGAGATTTAATATTAATTTCCTTGTTTCTCTCTTTTTCTTTCTCAGCTAACATTATCAGTGGGGTGGATCGTTGCATCTGGCATATTACTTGCTTGCAAGTTTTTTCCGTATCATCAAGATCTCACTAACGTGGAAGCGTCTTTCTATAACGCTCTCAGTCGAGTGGCCTTTGCGTTAGGATTAGGATGGGTCATTTTTGTGTGCGTCATCGGACAAGGAGGTAAGTTTATACATACCGAGTTTTTTTTCTTAACATTATTTCATTATTTATCAAATAAAATTCTTTTTACTATTAAAGTATCAAGCTCTGCGACACAAACAGTTTACCTCTCTGGGTTTGATTGCTAAGACCAATTAATGTTAAAAAAATTAACTTATTAATTAATAAGGCATTTAAGCTCAAGTGCTAAGCGTTATCTGTTAAAATTTGAAAATACTTCAAAATAATATACTGGGTTTGGAAAAATTTCTTATTATTTTACACTTAAACTGAAATAGTCATTTTTCATACTTTAAATAATGTTTATTAAAGCAATTACTTGAAGATATGACAGATTAATTAATATTTTTCCTAAATTTTCAAAATTAAAATTATGTTAATGCTTGAATTTGCTGTATATTAGCAATTAAGAAATTTGGCAGACAGCCGGACTATATTTGCATATATTTATTTTTATTAATCCAAAATAATTTGAGATCCATTGTTTTTTGTGAAGCAAAATTTTAAATTTAAAAGCGAACATTATTATAATTATCAACAGTTAAGTAAAACATAAAGTATACAGAATTTTTTTTGAATTTGACTATTTATTAAATGCGTCCTCTACAAACTTTTCGCATTTATTTAAAATATCATTATAATATAAATTTAAATCTATTCTTTCAGGTGTTGTGAACAGCATCCTTTCATGGAAAGCTTTGATCCCACTCAGCCGAATAACTTACTGCGCCTATCTTGTTAATCCGATTGTCTTGAAGACATATTTTAATTCCTTGAGGGCATTAATCAATTATAATGCTTTTAATCAAGTAGGTATAATGTTTCATTTTTAGAATATGAGTTACATATGGTCGCTTAACTCTATGAGCCCTATCCCGCCTCTTTTCCGGCCCATTCGACAGAGGCTTGGACTCGGGAGGTTTCGGGTGCCTGCGTGAATTTTACGGGAGAAAAGTAGTTCCTTTCTTTGTTGACAATTAATCGCCCAAATTCGGGTGACGTTCTTCTGGAAATTCTCTAAATAAAGGGAGGATTCCAGTCTTTTTTCGTGAACTAAAATTTACCGCAATTTTTTAGATTCTGTAATTCTCAATCTGGCCGGGTTCAGACAGTTAACAAGCAACACTACTTACCTCAATTTTTGAAATTTCAAAGAGGAAGAGCAAAAACTGAATTTTTCGGAAGTAGATTCAAAGAGGCGATTAGGTCTGAATTTTTTAAGCATCTGATATGAACATGAGAAGACCGCGTATTCCTATCAGATGTGAACAAAATTCAGAAATATTCGTTATTGCTTACGAAATATTCAGTTTTTTCTTCCTCTTTGAAATTTCAAAAAGGCAACGTTGGTTGTTAAGCGACGGTATATACGTTTGGATTTTTGAAGCATTTGCGTGTTTGGGGATATCCTAAGAGAATTCTTGCTCCTAATGCCGAGAATGTGAATTTACCTACCAGAATGATTGGATTTTATATTCGTTTAAATATGGTGTGTTTAGGCTATAACAAGAAAGATTTTGCTTTTGAACGGAGAATGCTCAACTTCTTATGATGCGTCGTAAATGGCTGATAATTTTTTAAAACCTTTTTAAGAAATGTTTTGCTAAATATTGATTCAATTTATTTTAATTTCCAGTTTCTTATTTCGTAAACTTTCCCTTTTTTCTTTTGGATCATTCCACATTTTTAAAACAGCCGTAGGAAAAATTTACAAATAAAAAAAAATCATTAGTTTTTATTGAATTTTATGAATTTGATATATTATTCGTTCTTTTTTTTATAATTTATCTGCACATATAATAATTGGAAAAATTAAGTATGACACATTATGATGTCTTAAAAAAACCTTTTTTTTAAGATAAACATTGCTTCCCGGGGTTTTTTCTTCTGTTGCACCAAGATGGGGCCTGGTTGAAGAACCATCGTCAGGCCTAGTATGAAGATACTGTGTTCAAAAAATTAAAACTTTTTTCTAGAACTTAAAAGTAGTAAATGACATAACTTAACGAGGGGTAAAACTAATGGAAGATAATCAATCGACAACCAAAAATGAAGAACAGACTTAAAATCTACTTCAATCTGTTGAAGAAAGTAGGGGGAAAAACCCCTCCTCGTTTTAAGAGGTAAGTTTTGAATGAAATTTAAAGTAGTTAATGTGATTATATGAGATTATTTGACAGTTACAGGAATTTTTGCAAGTTATTTGGACGATTAACTACTTTGAGTATTTAATCATTTTCAAATTGTTACGTGTTAGACTGTCAAATAAAATTGTAGATTTTAACTTTTCACTGCATTCCTTTTTATATCCTTCTTTAATATTTTAGTATATTATAAGCTGTTATTGTGAACATACCGTAACTATCGTATGGGGTTCCCAAAAAACAGCAACGCAGAATTAGTGAAACTTTCATCATTTTATGCGTTATTTCCTGAAGTCATAAGTGGTTAATAATACTTATTTGTGTTTATATTCTAAGTAAGCATGCCCATATGAACAAATACTTGTATAAACCAGTTTTAACACATTACTAACCACATAAAATTTCTAAAAAATTCTAAATACTTTAACGTTTTAAGACCTTTGTTTTCAAATTTTAGGGCCTTACAGGCAAACCCTACTGTTAACTTAGAGGGATTGGGACCAAAAAGGATTGGGAAAACCCTGGGGAGCAATATTTTTTAAAAAAATGTTTTTGAGGCATCCTAATGGCACATATATACTTTCAAAATTTTGATGTGATTTTGGCTCTCTTCAATAATCATACTAAAGATTTTGCAGTTAAATTAATATCAAATTCATGACTTCATAATTTAAAAAAATAGTAAATCAACAATGAAGCCCGTCCTTTTTACTTTCTCGTATGGGAAGTTTGCAAAGAAAAAGTACTGTAATTATCCAAAAATTCGACCTCAAGATTTTGATACATCTCTACGCTTCTCTGGATCGGAAAACACACCATTTTTTGGATTAAATCCGCTTGTTACTCTGAGTGTGAGCACAGCAATTCTAAAACGAAAGTAGCTAAGCGGATGAAATCAAGTACGTGACCTTCACTCCGAAATTGCTGACACGTGTCAAATTTCATACGAAAGAAATTTATAGAAGGTTTTTGTTTATCCGTCAATGCGCATGTGAATACAATATCTCAAAAATGCAGTGAACTGGCTAAATGAAATTAAGCAGATGCTTTTATCATCAGAATTGTGTATATGTGTCAAAGATTCAACAAAATCCGCCAATGGACTGACCTTCTGTCGGCCCGTATATTCAAGTGTATGTGGACACGGTAACTCAAAAATGCAACGACCTAGATAAATGACAGCTGGTTTTATCACCAAAATTGTGGACCTGTATCAAATTTTAGCTGCAATCGGATGAAAAAAAGACGTCCAAAATGCACACAGGGTTTCTTCATAATAATACGGAGAACAAAAAATGCGCCCCTTGTGTGTGCGAGAGGGCTGAGGACAGAACATACCCGCTGATCTGTTTTCACATAATTAGCAGAATTTTAAAAAATAAAAAAAATTGTAATTAAAAAAATTAATTAAGAAAAAATTAAAATTAACTAAATTAAAATTAAATTAAGAAAAAAATAAAATTAATTAAATTTAAAAAAATAAAATTAATTAAAATAAAATTTTTTTAATTAATTAAATTACAAATTTTTTAATTAATTAAATTAAAATTAAATTAATAATTTTTTTAATTAATTAAATTAAAATTAAATTAATAATTTTTTAATTAATTAAATTAAAATTAAATTAATTATTTTTAATTAATTAAATTAAAATTAAATTAAGAAAAATTAAAATTCAAAATTGTGGATCTGCATCAATTTTTGGAAACAATCGGATGAAAAGAAGACGTCCAAAATGCAGATACTGTTTCGTCATAATCTTACCGAGAACAAAAAATGCTCCACTTTGTGTTTGTATGCGATAGAGCTGAGGGGAGAACATCCCCGCTGATTTGGTCTCACATAACTCACAGAAATTTCAAAAATTAAAAGAAAATTGTAATTAACAAATTAAATTAAGAAAAAACTAAAACTAATTAAATTAAAATTAAATTAAGAAAAAATTAAAATCCAAAATTGCGGACCTGTATCAAATTTTTGAAACAATCGGATGAAAAGAAGACGTCCAAAGTGCACACACGGTTTCTTCATAATATTACCGAGAACAAAAAATGCGCCACTTTGTGTTTGTATGCGATAGGGCTGAGAAGAGAACATACCTGCTGATTTGTTTTAACATAACTCGTAGAAATTTCAAAAATTAAAAGGTCAAATCTAGAAAGGTAAACTTAAGCTACTCAAAATCTAAAGCGAGTTGAACATAAAAAAGTGTTCCCTTGAGTAAATTTGTTTCTGAAAATTGCATAGTAATTTTAAAACTTTTATTGAGAAATGCCATTATTTGAATATTTCTATTGGAGAAATTTAATTATAAAATTATGAAAGAATACTTTGGCAAATAAAAATTTATGTTTACGAATTGTTATAAAAATTTATGACTTTTCCTTTCAGGTCGTGCTGTATGTTGCTTTTCTTGTTATCTCTTTTGCCATTGCTTTGGTAACAACTTTGCTGTTTGAATTACCTGTGTTGAGATTGGAAAAACTTTTCAGGAATAAATTAGCACCGCGCAAAGTGTTGGATATTAGCTTGTGAAAAATAATAAATAAAACAATTATCTCAAATGAGTTATCTGAAAAATAAAGCATTGTTGCATCTTTGTTATTGAATTCTGAGTGTATTTTCCAAATACAAATTATTTCATATTTTTTTCAGGAAATCGCATAAATTTTAAGAATATTCATTATAACCTTGAAACTGTTTTTTTTTTCTATATCCAAAATTTTTTTATTAATTTTCAATATTTGTCTTTTGTGGTGATTTTTCTTCACATCAAAACAATCTGATGCTTTTAAATTACTTGATTTCTTTTTAACCGAGTAGATATAATGTTTTTTCCCTTCTCCAAAGTGTGTAAAAGTTTCAAAATTGTGCATCCTTATCTCCCTCCCCCTTTTTCTTGTGTCTTAGATATTTGAAATTTCAGTGTACAATATATTTGTTTGTATGATTTGCTTTTAGTTTTTTTAATCTATTTCATATTTTTTCTTTACATACACAAGAGGTAATCATAAGAAAATTAGGTTTAATGCATTTTTTTAAATTTGTGAAAAAAAACGGTGTAACTGTAAATGTTTGGAGGAAATGATGAAATTTTTTGTTCTCTTGCGAGAAAAAGAGAATCTTTTTTTCCCACAAGATACAGGATGCGGCAAATATGGGTCTCATTTTGCAAAAAAAGATCACATTCTTTGAGGCATAGTAGAAACTAGGGACTTTTTTTATTAATATGTCTAAATAGTTCCATTCCCTAAAAAAAAACTGTTTTTATTCCTTCTGTTTTGTTTTTTCGAATATAGATGGCGCCATGGGACTAGTTTTTTCTTTTAAAAAATTGTTGATTCCTCTTTTTAAAAGAAAGTTAGCGTGAGATTGTGATATCGTGCAGACAGTTTTTTTTCTCTTTTTTCTCTTTTCGGGACATGGGGTAAGTTTATTTTTATGATAGCTACTTTCAAAAGCCGGATGGCTGATATTTTAAAATCAATCTTATTAGCGTTTTTGTGTTTGTGCTTGGTTTTCTTCTTTCTTTTAAAATAATGCTTTTTGATGTACATATCTCCTTTGTCTTTTGTTGGAAATTGCAGGCTAAGAGAAGTTGGCGTAATAGAAGGTTCTTACAGAGAAATTTCTCTATTATTATTTTGAATCCAATTCGAATCCCTTGAAAAAATGGACAAGAATGGATCCCTTATTAGTTTGTTTTCTCGATTCCCTCTGAGTTTATCGTTGTTTTTTGGCTTTCTTTGAATGATATTGATCTCCTTCTGTAATGTTGTTCTAATAGCACTCCCCGCTTTTCGTCCCCACTGATTCTCGAAATTTCTTCTTTGGAGATGGATACTCCTTTAGTGACTTAACACACCTGCGCTCGGGAAATGAAAAAGTGTCAGTTCGTATAGGGGTAGTATTTGCAAGCTAGTTTCTGGCTCAGGTGCATGGTGTGTTAGTGTTTGACTCACCTGGAAGGTTTGCTAGTTTCTGGCTCACCAACATGGTGTGTTAACAACTATATCGGTTGATCACTTAAAATGTTGCTAATATCTGCACCACCTCGAGAGGCGTGTTGTTGTTTAGAGCGGCTCTTAAGAAAAGCAACGAGGAGGAGCTGTAGAAAGCTGAAAGTTGCTTCCGCGTGTGGGGATGTATTGATGCGATGTCTCTCTGCGTGTGTAGTCAGAGGGAGGGAGGAGAATGTGGAACATTTTTTGCCAAGTGCGCAACAGAACAAAGCGTGCGTTGTTTAAGAAGGATTTGTATGGTGAGAGGAAAATTATTGCTTTAAAACTGTGATGGGGTGGGAGGGTTCGCTTCGAGCGATGATAATAAAAACGATCGTTTTTTTTTTCGAAAGTCATTTGCGAGTTGTCTTTATAGTGTTCAACATGCCATGAGGAAGAGTTGGAAGTAGTTGAATTTGAAAAAATAATGGCACTTATCTCTGGCTCTTACATTTAAGCGATGGAGTTTGATTAGTTTAAGTTTTGTAGTCCTCTCTCTGATTATAAGTTTAACGCTTCCTTATAGTTTTCACCACGATGAGTGTCAACACGTAGATTGAATAGACTTAACAAATTCATCGTGCACCTATTCGTAAAATTTAGCTTCACCCGCTACAATGAGGTTACTGTACATCTTAGCAAAAACCAATTATGGTTGAGCCGTATAGATTTTTTTCTGTTGTTTAGCTTAAATGAGCACACTATAAATATATTGGCCTTGAAGAACGTCTTTTTCAGAACTTTGTAAGCATTAAGAAGGCAAATTGATAACATAAGTAAAACGAGCAAAGAAAATTATGAAAGCGCAAAAGAAATATTATTTAACAGCAAGGCTGAGATGTATGCTTAATTCGTTGAAAAGGCTCAAACCCAATCGCTTTCGTTTGCTTGAGTTTGGAAAGCGAAATTACGTGATCCATAAATTGCTTTAAATATTGGCAAACCCTATAGCTAAATAACGCGTTATTTGGGAGCCGCACTAGTGAAATATTTATAGAGATGATTCAATCATTGATAAAGGCTTTTAAGAGATAAATACATCTCATTTGAATTTAACCATTTAAGCTTCGATCTCGTATTTGTGTAAACTACACAATCTTGAAATTAGCTATAACATATATCTGTTTAGTTTGAGGAATATTAAATACATAACATTTTCAAATGGATTTCAAATTATAAGTTAAACATTGTTCAACTTCTTTTTTTAAAAATAATAGTTACGACAATTAATTTAAGAGGACATAAACAACACAATGTAATTACGGAAAAATTCATGTCAAAAATAAAACATCGACTCTCAATGGTGTTTAGTAATAATGGCAATAAATGCATTAACACATAAATTTAATGCATATTCTATATGTTTATATGGAATATGCAGATAATATATTTATTGAGCATTCTATATGTTTTTTCAACACGAGTGTTTTACGAAACAATGTTTTAATAAATATATAATCTTTATATAAAAATACAAAAGTGAGCTTTTCTCTTTTACTAACCTTTTTTTTCATTAATTCTTTTCTTCGTATAATACAGGCATAATAGAGTAATTTTTGGAAATAAAAATGGTGTTATACAGGAGGACCTGCATTCAAGGTTTTTCATATTTTGGTGATACAAATTAAAAACTGTAAGCAACTTAAGTTTTATAAAAAATAAGATTTTTTTCGACAAAAAAATTCATTAAGTAGGGTTAGTTGCAAAAAAATGAGTAGAGAATAAAATACAACTGCAAGCCTAGCTGTTCGATGAATTCGCGTTGTTTGAGTCACCGCAATTAATTGAATTCACTCAGTGGTGCAATTTATGGATGAGAACGGTCTTTTCAACAGCGTAATGCTTAAAAAAAGTGCTTCTCCAGTTGAAATTAATTGCTTTATTTCTTACGCTTATTCTTTGTTTATCTCTGGAAAGTATGGAGAAAGTATAGCAGTACCGTCGTTATTTTTATTTCATTGCGATATTTTATCATTGCTTCCTTATATCGCAGTTTATTAACGAAAACGTAATAAAAAATTACATTTTTGTGGTACGCATAAAAGAGAAGATGCCAATTGAAAATTCGGCCGTTCTTTTAAATGAATAAGGTTATTCAAGAAATATTTGCTTTTCTTAGTATTAATATTTACTTTTATTTTGCTTTTAGCTGTCAAGATCAAGAAAATGAGGATTCATTTCATAATTATGATTTGAAATTACTTTCGAAATCTGCGGAGCATGTTAATGCATCTCAAAGTTTAAAATTACCTTCGGAATACGATATTGATTCTGTAAAAGAATTAGAAAGTTATTGCCTGTTTCGATCAACTCAGCGTTGTTGGACATACTTTCTGAAGCTTCTACGAACAAATGTGTTGGAGATTTGAAATAGTATACAGTGGCTCTCAAAATTGAGTATACACCACTCTCTCTGTTCATTAAAGGTATAAAAATGTTATATTTAGTTCACGTTTAAGCTTAAGAGTTAAAGTATAATAAAAGACACATTAAGAAATTTATAAATATTATAAAAAAGAACAAGGGATTGATAATATTTTTATTAACATAAACTTTATTAAGTCAAAGTTACAAATTTCTTAGTCACAAAATTAAGTATGCAATCGGTTAATTCGTTAACAAAAAGAAAAATAACGTGAACTAATATTTTGTCGCAGATCATTTTGTTTCCAAAACAATTTCTAAATGGCGTGGTGTTAAATTAACAGGAGTCTGTGTTACCTGATGTGTTATTTTTTCCCATTTTTCTTGTAGGAGAGATTTTAAGCGTTCTTTATTTTTAATGTTGTGTTTCTGATTATATGTTTACAATTCTGACCAAGAAATTTCAATAAAATTGGGTTCTAGGCACTGAGATGGAGTATAATATTGTATTTTATGATTGTATAATAACCGTAACTTCACGATTTCGGCTGTATGTTTGGGATCGTTGTCTTTTCGAAAAATAAAGTTTGATCCTAAACACAGTGTTTGTTCAATTTGTTCTACATTTTTATTTAGCATATTCAAACATTTCATTTTATCCATCATGCCATTGATAAAAACCAAATTCCCAACTTAATTTGTAGATACAATTCAAAACAAGGACATGAGCTTCCGTCATGTTTGACTGCAGGTGTTTGCGGGAAGTTGTTCAGAATTAGGCTTCCGCCATGCATAGCTTCGACCATCACTTACAAAAGCATTAAATTTATTTTTGTCTCTGAATATGACGTTATTTAAAATATCTACAGGCTATGGAATACGCTTTTTGCAGAAGCAATTTTTTTCTCTATTGAAGAAATGCAGGAATATTGTTTTGTCTGGCAAACTGTTATAATTAGTTTTCCTGAGAATCCTTATAATTGTTTCCGCTGAAACACTCCTTCCTATTGCTGCAGACGTCGATGTAACAATTCCTACAGCACTCATTTTAGGATTTGTTCGTATTCGTCTAATGTTTCTCTTAATTGTCGAACTGAGAATTCGTTTTCTCCCTCTACCAGGCTTATTTGTAATTAATTCAGACGTATTATACTTCTGTGTATGATTTTTTGTAAGCATCCTACTCTGAACATTCTTTGTTCTTTCTCGTACAGATTTGCCTTCTTCAGACATTCGAATTACAAGTTTCCAAGTATCAAAACTTATTCCAGTTCTAAAGCTCATTTTGAGAATTAAAAAAGCACCTTCCCATGGAGCAATACAGCATCAAATTTATTATACTGATTCATTTTAAGAAAAATACAGATGGTCAAATTGCTATTTTTATGAAGTGTCTCCATTTTGTGAATCTGAAATTTGGAATTTCAATATAAAAATTTAGTCAATTAAGTTATTATTATTTCCTCATTTTTGTTTCCTTTCTTAATACATTCTTTAATGAGCATTTTAATATTTCTGGAAGTATCAAACTTAAAGAAACATTTTATGGTGCTATTTTAAACGTTTACTGAAGAACATGAGTGGTGTATACTCAATTTTGGGAGCCATGTATGTTTGAAATCCTTCTGTCTCCTGGTGGCTGGTCAATGAAAAGAAAATATAGTGGTGTTCAAAAGTTAAGCAACATTCTTAACACGTTAATCGCCACGTGAATGAAATGCGATTCAAACAGCGATCGAATACAATTCATACCTACTATCTAATCAGGTGACCCTTCCTCTGCTGTAGTTAAGAGATAGCAGAGGAATCACCCAATTAGATAGATGGTTAGAATTTCAGATGTGAGTCGTGGGGACTAACGTGTTAAGATGCGAAGAATTTGGAGTTAATACGGATACAATGGTTCGCAATCAGTTAATACCTTGAATTAATTAAATACTTTCAATTTTACGAGCATTTGCAGTAAATAACTTTTTACTTCGCATGTGCGAACCGGAAATCAGGCCATTCACATGTCTTCCAAAATGGAATTTTCGGAACACGAGAAGGAAAAAGCAATCAAGGTCGAAAACCTGTGAAATTTGGAACAAATTATTCGAAACGATGGAATTCAAACGAACTGAAAATCCAATCCAAGACTTTATACGCCGACTCGAATTTGAGACCCCCATGCGAGGCTAGCGGCAAAAAAAGGATCTGACTAGAGTGAGACCTCGCGACGAGGTTAGAAAATCGGAAATCCGCCAAGTGGTGGGAGGAATGGGGGGATCGAAGAACTATGGTAGCGCACTTTGGAGCCTATGTGAATGACATCGTAATTTTTCGATTAAAATGGGTGGAAAAAAACGGGCTTAGTCCAAATGGCATACATAGCCTTCAAGTGAATGCGCAGCTTAACGTAACATTTCCTGCAGTCCATTCAAGCAGTTGAGGTTATTTTTGAGTTAGCGAAATTCAGTCCCGGAACATTTTGATGATGCATTGTGGAATTCGCCTCCAATTACGCGAAAAGATTATTTTCCATGTATAACATAGGATGAATTTGCCTCCCCTTAGAATGGTTTTATATTATCTTAGTAAATGAAAATATTTAATATATAAATTTCAGTATCCTCGTAGCAGAGACTTCACTGAATTAAAGATTTTTTCAGAAATAAAACCCTTTTCTTTCTAACAAATTAAGAATGAATATTATGGATATCACTTCTTGGTTTTATGGTCTAGGGAAAAATCAAAGAAATAGAAAACCAGAAACTCGCAAATGGGACGAGATTTTTCTGGATTTTATCTCATCGAAAGGTGAATAGTTGGTCGCTGGAAAGAACCTTGTGTTGTATTCGTAAGGGTTGAAAAACATTGCACATTTGTCGTGTAATTTACATTAATTAATTTAATTTATCTTAAGCTTAGAATAGTTGCAAGCTTAATATCAGAATCTATATAAATAATATAAATCACATTACAAATTTGACAAGTCAAAAATGGCCAAAAGTAAATAATCTAAATTCCACAATAAAAGAAAATTTAACTTTGCCTAAATGCAAGCACACTAGATCCAATTTACATCTGCACGAATTTTGGTCATTTAGTAAAATGCACCAATAATTAATACGTTTAAGTTCAGATTCCTGACATATGATCCTGCAACTGGAATCTAATTAATGATCGTAAGAAGAGATAAACTATAAAATTTTGACTAACCGAGTTGTGTTCAAAAGGTAAACAAATAACCCAAGGTGAACAACACTGACAATATTATAAATAACACCAGACCTGGAAAATCTATTAGGGCACTATGTGAGAGAAATCCCAAACATGAAATAATAACAGAAACTGTAATGTTAAAATTAATTGCAGTTTATTTAAGAATTGATAAACAAAAAATGTAAGTGGTAGTTGACATGGTCAGGATGAGCACAATGCAATGAATGCTCTTGAATAATAGTACACATAATAGAAAGAACGGACAATTCCTTAACACATAATTTTGATCGTTTAACCCTATGAGCCCTATCCCGCGTCAACCCGCCCATTCGACAGAGGCCGGACTCAGGCGGTTTCGGGCGCCTGAGTGAATTTTATGTGAGAAAAGTGGTTCATTTCTTTGTTGACAATTGATCGCCCAAACTTGTCTGTTGTCCTCCTGGAATTTCTGTAAAGAAAGGTAGGATTTCATTCTGTTTTCATGAACGAAAATTTACTTCAGTTTTTGAGGTACTGGAATTCTCACTCTAGCCGGATTCAGAGATTTAATGATGGGGGCCCCTAACAAGTGTTAACATAGATACATGTAAAGCATTGAGGAAATCATTTAACGCCAACCAATATATTATCACATAAGAAACAAAATAGGAAACAGATAATATAATAAGTCATGAAGTTCATAACCTGAAGTTACTATTGTTATACCAAAAAAAAAAAATTCTTTCAGACATTAAATATCTTGTCAACACCAATAATTCAATGTAATGTCACTATTGCAATGACTTCAATTAAATTAACATCTACTCTGTAATCCTCTGCAAAAGAAAGTGTTGACAAACTAATTAATATATCTGACATTGATTCTACAAAATTAAAACTCGAAAGCAAAAGTTTAAAAAAAAATGTTAGCAATTAAAATAACACACTAGTGGGTGAAAAATTTCAGCACACAATTTCCACTAGCACTCTTAAATTGCTTCCACTCATAATAAAAAAATACTTCCTGAACTTAGAAACATTAAATATTCATCATGACCTTTACTTTCTTAAGTAAACCATCTGCACATCACTATATCCTCGGCTGAGTATTAATTCACATTTACTTTAAATTACAATTTAAATTTTCTAAAATAAATAACTACTTAGCTGTGTCACAGAGGCGGGCATCTGGGCTAGGGCTTGACCAAGGTCTCGAGCAATGGATTACATAGCAGCATGGACGGGAGTCTGAGTCTAGCAGGATCCACTGAAGTGTGTCAAGAGATGATGGCAGTGATTAATCTGTTCCAGAACACAGTCTTGTCATTTTCTTCCTTCGTGCCACTAAGCAGTTCATTGGGAGACGCATCTATTGGGTGATTCGCGATAGTCTGATCCGCCTGATTTGAATGGGCTCGCCGCTGGGGTTCCGCACTATATTCGGTAGGTCACACTGGCTGGTACATCGTGGCTATTCTTGAAAGAGCACACGCAATGGCTTCTGCATTAGAACATCTCCTTTTGCCGTCGATAACAACGACACATCCCATCTGGAAACAGCTAACAAGTCCTTCTTAGCACTTCATCACAGCAAGGCACGAAATTTTCCAAGTTTACACATTGCTGCGTAGATTTGTGATCAGCTATGGCCGCCTTTCCTTACTGAAAACGCCGCTCGTCTTTCTTAGATGTTGCTACACATCCCATCAAATCACATCCAAATTCACCTCTTCCTCCAATTTCTATTTCATGTTTTTCATTCGAGTCTCCCCTCAGTCAATTTTGTCACTCTTTTTATTAAAATAAAATTCTGCCTTGCCAAATCGTTCTTTTATCTCCTTTTTATCTTGTGCCAAATGCCAAGCGTTTTGCAATGATCAAGGCAGAGAATGAAAATGAATTTATTACACCAAGAGTGAAAAGTCACAGTCGAGACACTCTCCAAGCAAACCAACAAACCCATGTGCACGCCCCTAAAACCTGATGTCAACCAATTGGAAGACTTTGACACTTCTGACTGGACAGCAGGAAAAATCACAGATTTGTGGGAGAAGCTGTGGTCCAAACTGCCCCAAGGGGTAATTTATCAAATTAGACAGGTCCGACAGAAAATCATTGTGAGGATGAGACTATCTGTCTCGCTGGGGTTGTAAAATTTGTAAAAGAGTGTTGCACGCTTATTGTCACAAAGCAAAACATGAGAAATCGAAAATGACCAAGAAACCGGCGAGGATTTGAAACCTTCTTCTCAAAAAGAGCCGAAGACCTAAGGAACTCTTTCCAATTATCAGCTTAGCGGGATTCGAAAAGCAAGAATTACTCTATTACGGGTGATCTCAAATTATTCAATCTTGCACGTGCTTTTCTCCTGAAAGGGGGAAATTTACCAAAGAAAAGTGAAAAGAATAGGTTAGAATCTACTAAGGGGGGTTTGTTAGAGGTAAAAAGCTTGCTGTCCAGAATTCAGAAAGTACAAAGGGGAAAAAACATTTCGTGCATTTTATCAATGAATTAAAATTTACATGTCTCAAAGTAATTAAAGGAAATAATTCGCCGAAATAAAATAATAATTAAAATAATCAATACCACACATTGAATGAGGACCGAATCTCATCATTGTTGATCACAATGATGAGATTTGTGACTTTGACAAAGAAAAGTACGCTAAGATCTAACTTTGACCTGGCGGAAGCGTACCATAAATGCTTACTGCTTTTTTAAAAGTATCTTATAGGTGGTTAGGAAACAAACTCGCCGCTACAAAGTAGGGATGGAAAACTGAAACTAAAACACAGTGGAGGTTTAAAAAGAGCACCAAGACCTGTGACGATTTCCAAACCATTGATGCAGATGATTTGTTTCATCAATTATCATGTGCTTGTATAAAAGGATGTGGCAGTAGTGTGGCTACCGAAAAGCCAATTTGGTTTGTTCTCCAATGTGTGAGTATTGTAGTAGGTTATCATGCTTAAACTCATCAATTTATGCTAAGGAATATAGTGTGCTTCCATCTTCTATAGAATAAAGCTGTATAATGTAAATAGCAGTGATTGAATATATTATATACTAGCTGATGCACCAGGCGTTGTTCGGGGTAAAAATATTTTCAAGTCCAAGTACTTATAACATTTTCAATTTAATAAAAGAGTTTTCCGCGGAAGCGTCTTTTATTGATTTTCGTTTATTCACGGAACCTTTGGACCAGCAGTGAAACACCCTTCTTCTTTTTCTCTCCTTAATTTGAACCAACTGACAAGAATCTCGTACTCCAATTTCCCCTCCCCATCAATGCTACGAAAACAACAAAAACTCTTTCATTTCTTGGATTTTATTGCCATTATCGGGACTACAATTCTTTTCTTTTTAGTGTTTTTGTCACTGACCGGAAAAAACCGCATAGTGTTCTTTCTTTTTCTCCTTAGGCCCTCTCCCTCCGGTAAGAAGTGGGCTCACCAATCTTGTAGAATTTTACACACTCATTATTATCATTAAAAATTTGTAAAATTAAATGAAACTTCGCGGAAAGAGAGTAATTAACATCATTGTATTGTGGTGCAGACATAGTGAAAGAGGAATAAGCTACGAAATAAAAACTGAATAAAATTTCTGCCTTTCTGTTAACATTCAAAGAAAATAATATTTTTATCATAACTTTCACAATGATAAAAATACCATAAAGAAGGATTTGATAAAACGAGCAATGGTCTGAATTTAATTGCAATAACAGAAAGCATTGTTACAATTTGCGTATGAAATAAATTTGAAATGTTTAATAAATTAAGGAAAACAACGCATAACATTTAAATTGAATTCATTAAAAAGTTAATTTTCTGCTCTTTAAAATGGTATGTAAATAATTTAAGTGTAATATATTTTTCTGAAATTATTGTCGAAAAACTTAGATAAGATGCCGAAAATTTTCTTAATTCCAAATTGGAAAGGTGTAAAGCTTGACACGAGTCCTGGGAGATGAAAAATTTCAGAAAATGTACACTGGACTCATTTTGGATTGATGGTGATAAATAATAAAACATAGAAATGTAAATAATATAAATAAACAAACATGCATGAAATTGAAAATAAAGTAATAAAAATATATGAAAAATATACATAATATAATAAAAAAATATTCACACAAGTAGTATGCATGAAACCTCATCCAACAGGCTAGAAACAAGAGGTGCAGACAGAAGCATCTACACAAGCAAAGAAAAAAGGCATAGTCTTAAATACAATTTATAAAAGGAAAAAAAGAGAACGATGTCTATAAAACAATTCAGAAAAAAAACCCGAATCGATGTTTAGTATGCAATTTATAAAAGAAAATAAATGCGTGTCAGTTGCATCAATCAGAGATATATTCTGTTGTATATGGAATGGCATGATGAATATGGCATTGCAAATCTCCAGAATTTTATAACTTGTAGTTTTATTTAAGAACAAATTTTTAACCACTCACTTTTAAAATTATCTAAACGTCTATTAAGATGACATTTTTCTTTGTCGTCGCAGCGTGCACCAGGTATGACAGGGAGTATACATGGTCATGGTAGAGGGAGGAAAAGTTTATACACCGTCACCACGTATTTTTACGATTCTGCAAATGATTAAACCGTTAATCACAATAATTTCTATATCCACAATTGTTGATTAAGTTGGAATATACGACGTTCAATGTCCTGGCTAGAAGACTTTAAGAACAAGAATTTGCAAAAAAAAGTACTGAAGTAATCCAGCTAATCATTACGTAGAAGACTAATTGCAAAAAAAAAATAGAAATTATTGATAAAAGAAGAACTAAAAAGAAAGAGAAAATCCGTGCACGTGAGAACGGTAAAAGCATTGAAGTATAGGTAAATAAGAAGAGAATATTCTCACACTCCAGTATAACTCATTTCTATTTCTAGAAAATTATATATCTCCAATGACGATTGAAAAGAAGAATTCTGAATAAAAGAAGTAAAAGATAACTGAATAAAATAATTTTTCGTTGCTTAACGACGGTAAGTTTGGATCGCCTTCTCTTAGAGTCTTAGAGCCTCGGTCCTTTTTAATTCAGCGGCTTCCGCTTGTGCCTTTAATTCAAAGGCTTCAGCTTGTGCCTTTAATTCTTAGCGTTGTCTGACGATTTCCTCCAAACAGCCTCGTACAAACTCCTCCTCAAAATCTGGGGAATCCTTAACCTTTTTACAGATGTTTATTTTTTTATCATTAGTACTAATCTCAATTCCCATATCGTCGGCCAGCGCAATTAACTCCTTGCGGTGTTTAGCTAAAAAAGCCATTGTTTAAACTCAAGCAATTTAAACTTATAATCCCAAAACAAAATTTACGCAGAACTAAGCATCAATAATTCTAAACCTTTTCGCTAAAATTTGCACATATAACAAAACCCAAAATTTACTTTCATATACAATACTAAACAAGAATACAGCACAACATTTTGAAAAATTTCAATATCAATTTTCTAATTTCAATGGGAAATTTTACTAACATTCATGAATTTTGATTCCTTTAAATGCAAAATCCTACACAAGCTATAAATAAGTAACCCTACACTAAACATGTATTATACACTTAAATTCGCAATGCTACGATCACCAAATACTCTTAGCCTCATGAACTATGAACTTAGTACATTAAACCTACACATTTGCTTAACTACACAAAAAATCTAATAAAGAAAATTTTTAGCTTGATATCTTATATTTCACTACTCTCAAGATTTAGAAAAACAAAATCAATAAGATATTTAACAATGATAATTTAAGTTAATTTATTAACTACTAACCAGAATTTAGCTCTTCAAATTTGTTCCACACAGAGTCACAAAAAGCTCTCTTAGACTTTTAGAATTAATTATTCTAGATATATTTCTATAACTGTAATTTCCTCTGAAAGTAGTAAAATGAAACAAGCTTACCGTGGTGTAGATTGCACAGGGGACCAAGAGAGAGGCACTTCGGGAACACAGAATGATGACACAGTTCACCGCATAGTAGATTCACTTTGCAGTAGGTTGTCTCCACGGTTTTAAGCCGGTTGCCTCCGTCTTTGCTAGGCTGCTCCACAGGTGCCTACGAGTCAACAGGTTCCAGGGACTTCCAGGGTTACAGCAGGGTGCTTCCAGGGTTCACTGCCAAAGTCCGATGCTTCCTAGGCGTTTCTTTTTAAGCGATGTGCTTCCAGGGTTCACTGCCAAAGTCCGATGTTTCCTAGGCCTTTTTTTTAAGCGATGTGCTTCCACCGGATTTATTCTAAAGTCCGATGCTTTCAAAGTTTTCTGTGACTGGCAAATTTTCCGAGTCACAGTCGCAGACCAGTAACTCTAAGGCTTGAGATACTGCGCAGGGGAGGGGGTAGCGATCCCACCAGCTGCCACCAGTTTAATATTGCTGTAATGTCTTGGCCTAGGTGTGACCAAATAATTCCAAGCTTAGGTTGGCCTAAGTACTTTTATTAATACAGCAATAATTAAGAGACACTTCTCGCAGAGAAGTCTGGATTAAATATGATTATATACAAAGTCAATCAACAAAATCATACTTCTAAAACGTCAAAGTTCCATGAGCAATTAGTCCATGAAGAATAATAATCATCGGATGGATAACTTCCACCTATCAACGTGATACCGAACCACGAGACTACCCGGAGTGCTCGCAAGTTGATGAGCCGAGCGTTCGGGGAATGCCGATTCCTCGGGGTTGCTTACCAAAGTCCGAATAACTTCGGGACTTTCAGTCCGAGCTGATCAATATCACACAGCTCTCTTCGGTTCTTTGGAGCCTGAAACCCAGTTCGAGACTCCTAATGCCGTTTCTCCCCTCTCTCTCTCCTCGAACATCAGCTTTTATTCAATCCTTCAGGGAGTGGAGATCCGCCTACCTTTTCCTTCACTGGATAATGGTACTCTGGTTGACCACCAGCTCACCTTCCTAGTGGTCAACCCCTATTCTGAGAAGGTTCTTGAGTTTCGCCACCACCGGCCTATCAGGGATGACACCAAAGGGTACCGCTAATGTGCTCGCTGACAGTTATTGATTCATCGGCATTATGGCGGCACTCTGTGTGAAGTCCTTTCTCTTGCGCCCGTCTCGTTAGCGATGTCCAGGTGCAACTGTCCTGCTGTTTGCCGCCAATATCAAAAGGGACGGAACTCTTTTTCTCATGGGAATTGTGCTCGCGGGAAGGAAACATTACACCATACATAAAGCCATTGACTATATTCTAGATCACGAACTCTATGACGTTGAAATCGTGTCTGATTCAAGATCAGCATTAATGACAGTAGAATCCCTTAGCGACAGCAGGGAATTTATATCGCAATTAAAGAAAAGACTGAAAAATAGAGAGGGCATTAAATTAATGTCGGTGAGGGTCCACAAAGGGGAAATGGGGAATGAACGAGCAGATTTGCTTGCTAAGGAAGCATCCAATGGAGATCTGATAGACTTACAGTTCATCTATTCAAAAGTACAAATAAAAAATATTAACAATAAGAAATTAACAGAAAATTGGCAGTGCATATGGATGCAATCTAAAAATGGAAAATTGACAAGGTTAAATTACCCAGAAATTAATATGACTCGACTCAGTGCCAAATTCTATTACAATCAGATTATAACAGGACATGGGATATTTGGTGCTTTCCAAAATCGAATGTTTGGTAAAGATTGTAAATGCCAATGTGGAGAAGACGAAACAATTAAACATGTCCTAATGGAATGTCCAGTTAGGGCTCAACAACGAGACAAACTACCCCAAAACTGATTAGTATAAGAAATTCATGAACTTCTGCATTCACCAGGATTTAAGACTTACGTAGTTATGGCCACATCGTGCTGCCCCATCAGGATTTCCGATTGGCTTCGGCTGAGACGGGAACTCTAACTGCATTTCATCCTATGCTGGTCATACTCTTCAAGGTTACTTGAGAAAGGGAATAGAATCTTCAGATTTTGTAATCCAAATTCAAACCCGTCCAAAGTAAGGAGTTAATTGCCTGTATATTTCTACTCAGGTGTTCTATAAATATGCTGAAAATTGCTCACAGCGTGTTTTTTATTGAAATATATTGAAAAAAAACTAGTGCAAAGAATCCCCACCTATGAGGTAACTTTGCACTAAAGTTTTGAAAAATTATAATTAATTTTTCAATTCCAGTATGGTCTAAATTTTGGTGTAAAGCGCTTCTCTAGTAGTCACTCAATGATGAAAAAATCCGAAAAGCTTCTTTTTTAGAGAAATAATGAAAATTCTGCTTTGAAATGAAAGTCTAGGAAAAGCATTTTTTTTATCATAATGCTATAAGTGGTAAAAAAAAAACTGAAAATCTGATGAAATAAAGATATTGGTTTGAATTTCATTAAAAAGCATTGTTACATATTTGAGTTTAAAATATTGAATAGTTTATTAAAATTAAAGGAAAACTTTTACGGAAATATAATTGGTATCAGTGATTTTTTTTTAAATTTTAAGATAATGTAAAAATTGTTTTTACACGGTAATATGGTCCGAAAATACTAAAGAAAATATACTATTAAAACTCCGATTCATTTTAAAGCATTTGAAATTCAATAAAACTTTAAAATAAACCTTTGATAGTGAGAACTAACCAAACAATAGACAATAGATGGATGAATATGCCCAAGAAGTAACTTCTGCCAGATTTCAAATCTCTAGGCCTCGGCGTTTGGGAGTTTTCTGTTGAATCAGTCAGTCAATTGATTTGATTTATTTCTATAGATTATTTATTACTATCCTTGTTACATCATTAATGGTACATGAACGATATTTTAACTAGTTAATGAGAGTTATTTCTACCAGTCAGTATCAAGATGTGCCTTTAATGACTAAGCATTTAAAAATTGCTAATATTTAAGTTTATCGATAGATTTTAAACAGTTACTTTAAATTTGAACCTATACTTTGTGGTTTACCGTCATCTTCAATTTCTACACGTAGAAATAAGAGCATGAATATGTGCAACTTCCTCTAATGTTGTTATTTGATTGCAACTACAGTTTATGACCTACTCAGTAATCTATGATTTTTTTTCAGTTTTAGTGACATTAAAATTTGGAAATAATACTTGACTCTTTTTTAAATTTTTTAGTGCTGGATTCTTATGGCATGCCTGAAAGCGGAATTTTAAAGGGAAACTTGAAGTGGCTCGGGCAGTATGACGAGTGTGTTGACATTCAGGCTCCTTCAAAGGAAAATACCAGTGTGGGAGGTTTTCGAGGAAAATATTGCACTCTTCAAGTTCCTTTAAAATGAGGACCTGTGGTAAGCTGTGGTTAAACTGCAATTGTTTATAATACTGATATCTTGTTCAATTATTATTTTACTATGTACTACCAATATAAAACAATACCTAAACTTGAAAGGTTTTATCTACATAGGGAATCAATCAGCGGAAGCATACTCCCTTCGATTCCCTCGATTACTATAGAGAGTGTCGTATTTAGCTTCGTCGTATTGAGGTGAGAATCAAGTATACGCATTGGACTTCTTCCCGTCTGTGCTTCGTTCAGTTACGTATTGCTGTTGTGGTTATTTTTATCATCATCGTTAGATATTAGAAGAATGAAACAAGAGTAACATCAGTTATCTTAATCCGATGTCCACATGCTGCAAAGATGGGGGAGTCTGAAAATTTATAAAATCTGTTCTGTTTTTTTGTAGCGATTGAATCTCTGTGGTGCGTTTTATGATCTTTATAAGTGTACAAATATTATATCTGAAATGACTGGACATACTAAGGGCGGTAAATTTTACTTATACTAAGTAAGGTATGAAAGAGGCAGTATCGTACACTGGTTAAGAAAAGTACCATTTCTAAAAGTAACGAAGTTTGCAACTTATCGAAAACTATGGTTTGAAATCAGTCTGAGATGGGTGTGTGAATTCAATCCAGCTATCAACGCATTTGAGTACAGTGTGGAAGATTCGGTATTGAGGTTCATTAGGGGGATTTGCTGAAAGGGTGATGAAGACGGAATTTTTTGACATATCCGTTTCTACAGAAAGCTGATAAAAGAGATGAACCTTTCATCAATGGTTATAGCGAAGTTATATAATATTTGTATACGTATTTTCAAACCGTTTAAAGTACTTGGAAGATAATAAAGGTTTCTTCAAAATCCCAATTTCCGCATGTTTTCTGTTGATAACATGCAAAGAGCTCTCTCATACTCAAATTATCAGACAGAACACTCGACTATATGTTGCAGAGTATTGCTGATAAATTGAAGTTACGTTGAATATTAGAGAAACATGAGTGTTTAGTGCTAACAATTTTTACTGCATAGTAGGAGAGACGAAAGAATTTTCTTTAATAACTCAAAATAACATAAGAAACTTTGCACTATAATCAATGTCCTGTCAAATCAGAAATCTGTTGACATCTTTAATGAAGGTGAATCTACATTTCATTTGACAGAAGCTAAATGTTGAGGGTTCTTGTCAAAAATGATATTTTTTTAAAAATTTGAAACCTCGAATGGTATTCATGAATGCACATTTTAAATATATACACCTTTATAAGTGCATAAGGTATTCAGATGATTCCAACTCTTCCTAAAATTCAATGGTACAGTTCGAAGATTTAAATTTCAAGTAGTTTGTAAACCACACCATTAGCTTAATAGGCTTTTCTCCAAAGAAAATTTAAATTCACTGAACTCGAAAGCCGATGCTTTTTTAAATTTAGTTCTTGGAGTTTTTTATATTTTGCTATTGTCACGGCAGTTATAAAGAAAAATTCGCTTATCGTTCATATTCTGTGCAGTAAACAAATATTTATTATTATATTCTCTAATATTCAAACGTATTCCAAATTTTGATTCTATATTTGCACTATGATAAGTGTTCTGAAATGTGCTGCATAATTTAAATGACACTGTGTATGTTATAAACAAAAAAAATGTGAAAATTTATTTTAAAAAACCTTTATATATTCTGAATATTTTATTATATTTAAGAAAGTAGCATGAATATTTTGTGTAAACCATAACATTTATGATGTCGTTATCAAGGTTCATAAGAATGAGATGAGTCAGGAAATCTTTTCCGTCTTCATCACCTTTCGTTCTCTCCCCCAATTGCCCTTCTGGAGACCGACTCTGCTATAAAATAATGTAATACTCAGATAAGGAGCATTCTCAGGGAAGGCCTGATACTGACACCTGTTTCTATACTAAATTTTCACTGAATACTATCTTGGCACAACAGGTATTTGATAAAAGTTGGAGTTTCGATTGATTTGTAAGTCTCCAAAGTATCAAAACACATGCGTGAAAAAAGATATTTTGAACCGATGCTTTTGCCAATGAGCACCCCATGACTATGATGACTGGCGACATTAAGCATTAAGGGATTACATTAAGACAATATATTTACATACTCGGATGTGGTCCAAAACCCAAATTGGAATTATGAGTCAAATTTCAGACAAATCCAAATGGATATTATGAAGATGCTGATACCGTGAATAAGATAAATAAATGCTAGGGGATTAGTCTGTGGAATTGAAATAAAACACTGTATATTCAATCTGATTGCCCACATACTTAGGAATACCATCTCAATCTGCATTTTAACCTGTCCTTGGCACATGTGCTGACAATAACTATTCCTGTATAAAAATTCTCTCCTGATAGAGCGCTCAGTAAACTTTCAATCACATGTTAATTTATCAAATTATACCGACATGTTAATAATTCTCATGGAAGAAACAAGACATCTGAGTACTTGGGAACTCGGCAAGCTTTGTTGTTGATTAGAAGGGTTGATACATTCTTCGAGACCGATAAGCCTTTTAGCTTTTTTCTTTTTTCAATAGATGCCTCGATGTTCGAGGAATGCCAGTAAAGTAAAAACATCGAGTAAAAAAAAATCTGAATAGGGAGAACGCTATGATAACTGTAGAATGAAAGGTGCCGAGTAATCTGCACGTTTAGTGTGCGAAATCCAATGCGTTAGGAAGCAATTAGCATAGCAGCAATACGAGTTCTTATGATCACGGGCATATTCGATGCTCTCTACTTAGAGTATTTTAAACTAGAATTGGGTTTTAATGCCAGTTGACCAACAAAAAGTTCCTTTTACTTTCCATTGTGACAACAACGAATTTGTCAGACTAGAGAATTAGCACATTGCAATCTTGACGCAGGAGAAGCAGTTCCGGATCAAGCCTCAGTCCCAGATTCTTCCTTCCTGCCTGATCGATAGATTCTAGAGAAAAAGTGTGAAAGATGGTAAAATAAATAGCGGCAACAAACACCATCCATCCAATCTGAGAAAGGAATTTGAAAGATTCAGTTAAATTAGATTAACTAGTATCGAAGTTTAAAAGCGATTTTCAAACAGAAAATTTCAAAAAATTATGACTAAAATAAAGCTACCTTAAGACCTGAAGTCTTGTCTTTGTATTTTATTCTTAACAATATTTTATTCTGTATATTTATTGAATCTAATGTATTATTATATTTTTTAAATGGTTTCTGAAAAAAAGATAAATTTCCTAAAATTTGTCCGAGAAAAAACATGACAAAACAATTTATTAAAATTCATTAGAAATTGTAATTATGTAACAAAAATCTGAGAAGCAACGCAGATTTTACAGATAGCTTTTATTTAGTCAAGCTTTACAGTCATTCTTTCGAAATATAGATAATTGTAGGCGAAAAACTCTTGAGCCTAAATTTGAATGTCTCATAAAATTTATTTATTAAAAAATTTATCTTCGCGTCTACTATCACTTTAGATATTTGAGAAGTACGCATGCAATAAAATGAATAGTATATTTTTTCAATTTATGCTGTTTTTTTTCTGTGAATTGAAATTTTATTAAAAAATCTTGAAAAAATATTATTTTAGAAACAATGATGATGTAGTTTATGAATTTTCTAATCTAATTGCTTGCTTCTTTAGCGGTATATTTGCTATTAGATCCTTAAGTTTGTCATGCTTTTTTACAAGCTTTTCTCTGAACCTAGTCCATTGACAATTAAGTCTCCTCAGTTTAGCAAACCTTAAGAGTTCTGTCCTCATGGAGAATATTTACTATCGTAGCTGAAAGCTACTTAACACGATAAACCATGAGTGTACTTCTTAACATTTTTTTCCTAAGGTCTCATGTGCCAAATTCTTGGACCTAGTCAGAAACGGGA
>BGPR01019881.1:6925-28583 GCA_013235015.1 Araneus ventricosus
CGAATATTTGTCCAAATTTCAGGCCGAATACCGAATATTCGTCCAAATTTCAGGCCAAATACCAAATCTTTAATAACATTTCACTTTTGATTGTAAAGGAAATATTTTTCAAATTTAAAATGAGAAAAATTTAAAATTAAATAAAATTGACTTTTTATTATTTGTATATTTAAAGAAATGTTAATACCATAATGTATATTTGTAATATTTTAAATACCTTAATTCCAATAATAATAAAAGGGGAAACCCTCATCATTTTGAGATTGCTTCAAAGAAATAAAAGAGTCGTCATTGCAGAACATGACTGTGACAAACACAGAAGAAAATCGAATGAATAAATTAAAATTACTAAAAGTAAATTCCTATTTTGAAAAATGATGTCTGATAGGTACGATAAAATGTCCACTTAATTGGTTAAAAAAAATGCAGAAAAATTTCCAATGTTTGCAAATTTAGTAAGAAAATATCTTTCAGAACCTGCAGGCAATATATAGTGACCGTTTATTTTTTGAAGCTGGTGATATATATGAAACCATACGGAACACACTTCTATAAATAATATACAACATTATTAAATACACTAATGTACTATTCAACTTAAAAGTGAATAAATGTAAGATTTTTTCTATAAAATATACACTGAAATGTAAATCTGCAAAATTCTTTGTTGAATGTATATTTAAAAGCATATTTTAAAAAAAAATTATTATCCTGAATATATTCGGCATACCGAATAGTTGCCGAATATTTGTTACATCCCTATTAAAAACATGTTTTTTGTTAATCATTTGGAATAAAAGTGCTATACAATAAAAGTTTAAAATTCATATAAGGCATTAGGTTAGTGTTTATTTATTTACTTTGTCAAAACATACATCTTATATGTGACTTCGAAAAAGAATATGGAGGCCTGCCCGTCTTTTGATGGCAATTTTCATCTCTTTTTTGATTACGGATTGAAAAGAACTTTGGAATGAATAGGGGATGATAGCCTTTGTTGCTGAAAATCCCCCCTCCCCCGAATCCAATCAAAATACGTGACTTCAAGCTCGACTTCAGAATTATATGTTAGCATTAATACATATTTAAGTAATCATGGATTATGTTCTTACATGTTACATTGCTTAGGAAATTCATGGGCTGTATTTGTACCATAAAAAATGCTATAAAAAAAATCCTTTTACAATTGATTGGTGAATTGTGATAATTAGATGGGGGGATTAATGGATTACCTGCTTGGTTACTCTGAGAATCAACATGGCATATCATAAAAACTCATTGGTTTTATAACATTGACATTAGCTGCACTTTCATTTTCTGTTTTTAGCCATGCTACAGATTTTCCTTTTCTTTTCTTTACCTCCTGTTTGTGCAACTGAAAATCAGACTTTGAATACCACACCCATGTTAAAGAATAGTCAGATTTTACAGTGAAAAAGGAGGAAAGATTGTAAATTTTTTCTTGCCACCTTCTGATTTTATAATTGCTTGAACTCTCGCCTTTTGGACATATGGTATAAGAATTTAATAATTTGTGGAATGTACCTCATTTGTATTTTATGAACTCCTCTCAATAATTTCTATATCCAAAGTAATAAGACATGTAAATTCTCTGTTGCAGAGTGGAGCCAAAATCAACATATCAGATGGTTCTTCACCCGAGAGAATCGTCACTGTTACTGGCTCCACAGAATCCATTCTGAAAGCCTTCTCCTTGGTTGCTCAAAAGTTTGAAGATGCAAGTACAGATTCATGTCTATGTTTTTTAAAGTGTGTTGGAATCAGCTTGTGTGATATTTATTGAAAAATATCCATTTTATTTTAGGACCTTCAGGCAAGTGTGACAGGCACCAATGTGCCAAAACCACCTGTCACATTACGGCTGATTGTGCCAGCGAGCCAGTGTGGATCCCTAATTGGAAAGGGAGGCTCCAAGATCAAGGACATTAGAGAGGTCAGTTTTTTCTCCTTACCTTTATTGCCATTGCTCTAATGCAAATCTTATGAAGTTACCTACGTAGTACAGTGATAGTGTTGAATACTCATTGGTATAATGCGAATCTTATGAAGTTACCTAAGTAGTACACTGTTGAATACTCATTGTTTATAATGTGAGTCTTATGAAGTTACTTAAGTAGTACAGTGAGTACTCTGTTGAATATTCAGTGTTATAATGCGAATCTTATGAAGTTACCTAAGTAGTACAGTGAGTACTCTGTTGAATACTCATTGTTATAATGTGAATCTTATGAAGTTACCTAAGTAGTAGTGAGTACACTGTTGATGAATACTAAAAGTAATACGAATAAGATAATATGATAGATAAGCGATATAATATGCGAATAAGATAATAGATAAGATATACTAAAAGTAATTGCGAATGACAATAAGAATCATATAGAACAATATAATACTTTCAATAATTTAATAAAAAATACAATGAACTAACTAGCCAAAAAATTGTCTTTGACCGCGTCAATGCTACAAGTACAAATGGAATGACTAGAAAAGTAGGAAAATTATCGAACCTGTCAAGCCAGAAAGCTATATTGTCACGTTTTTATTATTTTTTTTAAAAAGGGAAATTAAAGACAAACAGTTGTAGTGATTTTAAATAAAATCAAGAATTTTGACTTAGCTGGGGGTGCATCCCGATACCCCCTGGATTCGCCACTGATTATAACACATAGTGAAGTACTATTCAAGTAATAGAGACTTGCAGAGTTTTAATATAATCTTCAGTATCTACACTTTCTCAAAACCCTTCCAGCGGCCAATTATTTTGATCTTATAGCTTTCAGATTAGAAAAATTAGCTTTTAAACTGAATGAACTGAACTTTTATTATTTAATCATATCTCTGAAGCCTTAAGAATATTTTATCCATGGGATGCTTAAAAAAATATGCATATAAATGTGAATTATCTGCTTTCGAACTGAACATGAAAAATAGAACAGTCTGGTTCTGCCTCTCATAGTTAAAGAGTGTTTATTCCACCTTTATATCCTGGAAAGTGTTTTATATACAGGTGTTCCCAGCAGCATAACCTCATCTCAATTTAAACTGGTCTATTCATTCTGTATCCATATGCCGTGGTTCATTCTCAGACATTTTCGGTAGGATAAGCTAACCTGTTGCATCTGGCACGTGTGATTTGGAGTCCCAAATACCAAAGATGGTGATGTTTAATGTTGGTGTTTCTTAACTAACGTTAACTACTAAAACCCAATTTTGATTTCTGAGAAATAATTTTTAAAAAAAATCGAATTTTTAAATTAACCAAAGAAAGGATATATTGAAGACAGAAGATGGTGCATTCAAAGCTAGTTGCATTTGTAAGAAACTGTGTATTCCCATCTAAAACAAGCAACAGTATGATTTAAAATCTCCAGATAAATGTTTTAAGGATAAAAGTTACCGATTATGTATGCATGAAACTTTGTAGATATCAATCAAACTGTTTTTAGAGTCCCAATTAGATCATTAAGGTCAGTGGTTAGAATTCAAGCATTCCTGTTCATAACACTTTAGACAAACGAACCAATGTTTTTAAGAAAATCAAATCTTGGTTGTATGCATTTCTGAACATGGGAAAGCAAATAGTTAAGTTAAAAGAAAAGAAGCAATTGGTAAAAATATCAATTTTCACCTTAGAGCTCTTTATCTGGCTGCATCTTATATACATTATTTAGATTGACCACTGGTGTTTATAACAGTTATTATCTTTTGTGCTCCCCCCATCACTAACAATATATAATTAATATACATCATGAAAGGGACTGAATTATTGCTAAGCAACAATTGAATGATGTGTATAGGGAATATTTGTTTATCTATCCTTCTTTTTTGGATGTTTTTTTGTTCCATCCATTCTAAAATACATACCATCAAACTCTTACATTTCTGCGACTACTAATTTTTTAATGTAGAGCTACGTTCCTCCCATTGGGGTTTCGGAAAGGAAATTGATTCACAAGCCAACACGCCACAAAACTTGGTATGGGAGGCCCTCTATATCTCGGTAACTACACATGTTGCAAACATAACTAATGTCTTATATTAGAAATACAGGGTAACAACGGAAATTACAGGGAAAAAAAATGAAAATCGAATCGGAATTGTAGTTTGAGTCGCAAAGTTGGGCAAAAATACGCATGAATTGGTGACGCGATCTTCTATATCTCGGTAACTACTTATGTTAAAAACATAACTGATGTCTTATTTTAGAGATAAAAGGTAACAACAGAAGTTACAAAATTATTTGAAAATCGGAAAAAGAGTCACGCGAGTAAAGTAGTCCTATGCCTTTAACATCAGCGGCTGTTTAAAAATTGACAGCCTCCCGTAATTTTTTTGCTACGTTCTGAATAGGAGTACTTCAACCACTTTGTTCTAACATGCATTCTTCATAAACAGAAGTAGTATATTCGGAAGAGTACTTATTTATCACGAGTCCATCGCTTCGTTTCTTTAATGTTTGCAATTATAGATGGATGGTGTGTACACACTAATATTGAAAATTTGCATATTCTAGAACCAGTTTTCTGCTACAAGTAACACTGTGGCTTAATTTTTTTCCAGGCAACTGGCGCATCCATTCAGGTGGCTAGTGACATGCTGCCCAACTCAACAGAACGTGCAGTCACCCTTTCTGGCACTGCAGATGCTCTCACACGTTGCATCTACCAGATATGTTGTGTTATGATGGAGGTGAGTGGACAGTTCTGTCTGATTATTTCAAAACTAGAAAATCACCCATCATGATTTGACGGGTGCAAATTGCCTCTTCATTCGAGAGATTTCCCATCAAATTTGACGTGTTTAAATAGATATATATGTGAGAGAAATGTTTAACATGGATTGAAAACAAATCAAATAGACATATGTTTTATGACAGGAAATATTTTTTATTTACATTTTTCTTTATTCAAGAAACCTCTCGGTAAACAACATTCCATGTGAAGTATTTTTCGTTGTTTAGCAATTTTATTATAATTCAATAACCACGAAATTCTCAGCTTGTCGGACGTAAATCTAAAGTTAAAATTTCAAAGGAATTCTTTTTCGAAATTCTAATCAAAATAAAGCACTTCTCTTCTGGTCAGACGTTGCCAAAAAATATTATCAAATTATATCATCACGATTGCAATAAATAACCAGATGCATCGTGGCGTCCAAACTATATCACGATATACCACCAACGTAATTTACTATTTTCTATTAAAAAACGGAAATTAATTTGAAATATATGATTAATATAATTTGAAATTTCTCGGGAACTATTAATCATAGGAGATAAATTTTATATCAATCGATAGAAAATTTTATTTCACTATTTTAAAGCTATTCAATTTGAAATTAGAATGACAATTACTCTTTTAAATTAAAAATTACTGAAATTTAGGTGCTCTAACAATGAAATAATGCTGTTTAACGTCTCGCAGTGCTATGGCGCGAGTTTTATTGTTGGTGATGTCAGAGCGTTACCGAGAAACAGTTCTGAGCTATTATATTAGTAATTGTCTTCTAGTGTTTGTGAATAGAAATTGCAAATCTTCTTAATTATGACTTGTTTTATAAATATGTGTCTAGTATTGATCATTTTTTTCTCTTGTGCAGTCTCCTCCCAAAGGTGCCACCATCCCTTATCGACCGAAGCAAGCAGTACTTCCATTACTGTTTCCTGGAACGCAGGCATATGCTGCATTGCCTGGACAGTACGCAGTACCACACCCAGACGTGAGTCTAAAATTATATTAAATTTATGCACTGTTCCATTTAAAAGCTATATATGGTAGAGTTTAAATATGTTTGCATATTTATTGTTAGATTGTTGTGAATATTAAGCTTACTTTTTAAGTTGTTTTAATAAAAGTGTATTTTACTTGTGTAAAATAAGACTTAGCTTGATAAACTTTATTTTATTATAAATTAGACAGACTCCTCCCCTTGTTTATTATGTTTTTACGTATACTATGCATATGCAATTTTTATAGGGTTAACTTAAAATATGCTGCATTGAGATGGAATAATTTTGTATTTTTTGGTGATTACATTTTGATTCCTTTTGTGATATAACTAAAGATATTTACCTTATTGCTAGTAAAATGTTAAGAATTATATTTTAATGTATATTTATAATTAAATTGTTATATTTTAAAAATTCGATTTAGGCTTATTTTGATGGGATTTATGCAAATTATATTTATATGATTCATTACGTGACTCATTTTTATAATTTGAAGTTTTCTAATGTTGGTGCACTTAGTTAATGGCCTTTTACAAAATGTTTTATTTAGTAAAATCTTTTTGTTGAAAAATGAAATGCTAAAAAATAGAAATATATACCCTTATAAATATATATTATTTAAAGCCCTTCTTTTCATAGTTTGTTTAAAAGACTGGTTTTTAATTTCTTCTTTGTGAATAAATGTTTTTCTTTCCAATATATTCCGGAATAGGTTCAGGCCTTAGAGGAAATTCATATTAAATTCAGACCTTAAAGTCTTTTTCCTCTACAGAAAACCTATTCTAGTTTTGAATCTGCATGGATGAATGACCTCTGATGAGGTCATCTGCCGGATTCTTTTTTCTTATCATTGTTTGTTATTATTTTGTATTTTTAACTCTTTCACAATTAAAAATTCCCTTAATATTAGTATTTATATCTTTGTACCCTTATAAAACATATTTTCTTCCAAATCATATAACTATGTTTGTTATAAAACTTGTACTCAAAATGTGGCTGATTCAAGATGTATATAGGTATATGGAGGGAAAAGTGAAAGTGCTTTATTGCTAATCAGATTTATTTCATGTTGTATGTTTTTGTTAATAATAATGTAAACATGTCTGTTGGTAAATGCTGTTCTTTTTAATCGCTAAGCATTATTGTGTTTATTAAATATGAGCTTTTCAAGCTAAATAACCTTTAATTCTCTGTATTATATTAGTTTGATCTTCTTGCTTATGATATGACATGATCATGCAGCTAAAAAGAAGAAACACAAATTTTAATTTATATCATCACTTGTGAAGATTTTTAAGATATTTTTGAGTCTGATTGTAAAGAATGAATATATATGTATGTACATTTGTTCATTAATTTGAAGCTTTTTTTCCACACAAAATATCTTTAAAATATTGCTCATAAATTCAAGCAATAGTTTATTTTGCTAAAAAAAAATAATCGTAGGATATAAGCTCGCAAATATATTTGTATAATACACGTCTTATAATTCATTTATAAGAAGTCCTCTAAATATCAGTTGACTTCAACATTACAGTGTGTACACAAATGAAATGACGCATTTCAAAAATTAATAAAAAAAAAAACTAAAAATGTTGGAACTACGTTTTTTTTTTTTTTTTTATACATATATATATATAAGAGCATATCTCAAAAAGTTTTTCTTTCATATAGGCAACACGGCGTTATGCCATTCTGAATTTTTTACAGCGAGAAAATTCCGTACACCGTGGCTACCGATGCGTGTTTTCTGGTTTCTTTTTTCCGTTTTTCTTGAATATCACGAAAACTTCAGTTTTCACACTACATATGAATTAACAAATTAAAGAGCATAAAAGTCCCTACAAATACATGCTTTTATTTTTCTTCCAGTTTTAATATTTTCTCAGATAATGGCTCTAAACAAATTTTTGATTTCCAGTAATTTACGACCCTCTAGACCACTGAAACGGCATGTATATATATGAAAAAACTTTTTGAGATGCGCTCTCGTTTAAAAAAAAATCATAATTTTTTCCAAAATTTTTATTTTATATATATATATATATATATATTATTATTATTAATTTTTGAAATGTGTCATTTCATTTGTGTACATCCTGTATTTTAATCGTAGTTCTCAAACAAATGTGGCTTTTATCTGCCTCTTTAAAAATGATTTGTCATAATGTCAGATGATTTTTTTTTCTTTCCAACTTTTACAAATCTTTTTTTTTAGAAAGTCTCAACTGTGTAGTAAAAAGCTATAATTTTTTTTAAATTCTATCTTTGCTCTTGTCAGTTATACATTTAATAGTTTTTCATTGATTCTTAATTATTTGTACTGGATGCTTCTAAATTCTCTGATGAAAATTCAAAGGCAGTTAATGGGCGCCAAAAAAAAAAAAAAAAAAAAAAATGTAATGAAATTTGTGGACAGAAATCATTCAAAGTGCAGGTAGGGAGCATTGGCAGTGTTGTGTTTACATTTTCAGGTTTGGTCCACTGTTCTCCCCTATAAATGCATAATAATCCACCAGGCACAAGATCGTATACCTACCAGGAAAAATAGTTCATTATTCTTGGGCTGACGCCATATACAACTACTTAACAGAACTCTATATTCTGCCTATTTGGTTGAATGTTTGCACATACAGCATCTTTTTACTTTCTCGTATACAAAGAGAAAGTATTGTAATCGTCAAAAAATTCGAACTCTAGATTTTAACGAATCTCCACGTTTTAGACCTCCCCGAGTCCGAAAAACACAATTTGGGAATTATGTCCCTCTGTGAACACGATAACTCGAAAACTATTAGAGCTATGGGATTGAAATTTGGTATGTGGTCTTGACACATCATTTGTAGGTTTCTATCAAATGTTGGACAAAATCCATCCACTGGAAGTCTATCTGTCTGTCCACGTTCATGTGAACTCTATAACTCAAAAGCTTAAATAGCTAGATGAATAAAATTTGGTACACAGTTTTATCATCAGAAATGTAGGCCCGTATAAAATTTTGGGCCAAATACGTCAAAGGGTTGACCGTCTGTTGGTCTGTATAATCGCATACTTTTGAACACCATAACTTCTTTAAAAAATTACTTTCGTATGTAGTCTTGGAAACCCTAATTGTAGATTTGTCTCCAGTTTTCATTTAAATCGAACACTGGAGCAAGTGTTTTCCCCACCTTAGGGAATGCCACACTTTTTCCGGCGTGCTGTGTATTTTTTCCACCTTACCCGTGTTATTCGTATGCAAGAAAGTTTTGGTGAGGTCACTCCCACTGGTTACAAGACATGTTGCGTGACCTCCATGTTAAGGTTCCTCCAGTAATTCACAGGTTAATGTGGTTCCAGTTTAATGGATACCAGCCCATTACAGCAGTAACGTCAAAAATTATCTCAACGTTATTTTTGAGTCCCATTGGATAGGATGGGCTGAGTATGTATGTTCCTTTGTTTTTACAATCTCCAGATTTCATATGCATAGATTTTTTTCATTAAAAGCATATCATCTAGCAAAGTCCCAATGATTATGATGCAAATTCAATGTCTGTCCTGTCATTTGCTACTGATGATATGCCTCAAATGCCCAATATCTTTGTTAGTGTGCATGTACCACCTCAGTTGCTGGTTTTACTTCGAGCACTTATTGCAAAAAGTTTGAATCATTAAAGTTTGTTTGTTGTGGCTTTACCTATCTTTCTTCCTTATGCACAGGGCCAGATTAAGCCCTGCAGGGGCCTTAAACAATACTAGTTTTGGGGGCCCCCCTTTTCTCCTCCCCAACTTTTTAAGATGTCTTATTTGTTTATACGTGATAAACCTCTATACATGTAAATCACGATACATGCAAGCTTTTAAGTAGCACATGTAATTAATTATAAACTGAAATAACAAAACAATTAAATTGCGGATCCCACTCTAGAGATTTGGTTTTATTATTAAAAATTTGAATCGCTTATAAAAGTATAAATTTAAAACTAATTTTAAACAAAAATTTATCATTTAAAAAATTTACAAAACATATTTGGCATAATCTTAATACTCTAATGCAAAGATGTCCAGGGCTGTTCATTTGTGAATTAGTCAGCCTGCTGCCAAAAACAATTGGACCACATTTGGTCTCAAAGCAAATTTGAAAACATGAACAAAATTCTAAGAATAATGTTTTGAAATTTAAGCAATACTTAATTTTAATTTGAATGCACTTGAGCATATGAACCTTGTTAATCAAATGTAAGCACAAGATTATATTGCCTAGAAAGTACAAAAAAAAATTTCAAAGCCTTGGGGCCCCCAAAAGTTGTGGGCCCCATAGGCAGTTGCCTATTTAGTAATCTGGCCCTGCTTACCCTTTGTCTATATTTTCTTTATTTGCTGATACTACTGAAACATTCTATTCCAAAGTCTGCTTACTTTGGGCTCTCTATCTGCCTTTAAATTTTTGTCCAGTATTTTAGAATCATGCTGTATAACTACGAATAACTCATCAGTATAATAAGTTTTAATTCAACATGATTTGCTGAACTCTTGTCAAAATTAGATATTTTAATTTTGCAGTGGCGAATCCAGGATTTGGGTCTGGAGGGGGATGAGGTCATAAAGATTTTGTATCGTCGTGACGAACGCCAAACGTCAGGGCTCATATAAGCCCAAAAACACTTTTAGACTTGATTCACCTAACAATAAGAATCACAAAGAATGCTACAATACTTTCGATAATTTAATAATAAAACACAACGAAATAACACACCAAAAAAAATGTTTTGGGCCGCGTCAACGCTACCAGTACGAGAGGAATGACTACAAAAGTTTGAAAATTTTCGAGCCTGTTTGGCTAAAATGCAATGTTGTGACGTTTTTTCATTATTTAAAAAAAGGGGGACAGAGAATACAGAGCCATAGTTATTTTAAATAAAATCAAAAATTCGGGTTTAGATCTGGAGGGGCTGCACCCCCCTGGATTCACCATTGTAATTTTGGTAATTTTTTGGTTGGAAATTAAAAGAAAAAAAATTGTCAATGGTCCCTTGAAATAGTATGGCCAGACTTACCTATTTGTTATATCCATTATTAAATAAATTGGTAAATAACAAATATTTTGAAACTTAAGTTGATTGGGTAAGAGGAGAAACATTCGTGTTTCTGTGTGTAGTGTTCAAGTGTCACCAGGGTAAAGGTATTTGTTTTTCTAGACAGATCGGTTATAAGGTTAATTTTGTACTTAAATGTAGAATCTGAAGTTTTAATGATAGAACTGGCTTTTTTCGGAACTCATTGCAGTGTTTTTCTTGTGAACTTATTTCAGATAACAATGGGTAGAAGTCTCAAATTAGAAGGAAAATACATAACTCTCTAATTCTACTGAAGCATATTATATTTTTTGCATACTACTTTTGCTTCTGTTGAAATTGCTTAATATGGCATGTTACTTGTGTCATGTATTTTCAGCAATAAACTGTGCTTCAGTGGTAACCTTTGAGACCTGTTTCTGCTAATAATCCACTTTATACTCAGGCCGATTATACACTAGCAGTACACGCACGGTGTCACCCGGGGAATCAGGACTTCAACAAAATAAAAAAAAGCCCACATACAATTACATAAATGAAAGTTTTAAAAACGAAATCAAAACAGAAATATATATATTATTGAGTTTGTCCGCTTCTTTTTCCTCTCGACCGAGTACCGTTAATCCAAAACAATGTTAAAAAATTAAAATGTGATATTTATTACACCGCAAGCAAAGTATGAAAGGCTAAGAAATAAGTTAAGACACGCTTAAGAATAATAATCGAAGTCATCGAGTAAATAAATCATCTCGCAGAACGAGAAAGTAATGACGTCACCCTGCCCCGTCAGCCAATGAAATTGTCCGCAATGTTCCAGAGAGCTGTCATGGGAGGAAGCCTCACTAGAGGGAAAATATCTTTCAACTACCAGGAAAAAATTAATTTAAAAAAACGGGAAAAGATATTTTAACCATTCTTGTTTTAAATCCGACAGATCCATTGCAGTTATAAGCTGAAAAATTTTGAAAATGATATCTTTATTAGAACATCGGATGCAAGAGTTTTAAGTTTTCCAGAAAATTTTATATTTGAAAAGTGACTATTTTAAAAAAAAATTCCCAAAATTCAGTCAATCACGTTAGAAATTCGAAACTAACTTCATTAGAACGGAAATTGTATGCTCTTGCCAATGGTTTATCTATTTTTTTCGTACAATTATTCGAAACCATTCTATTGAGAAATTAGTGCGAAAAATCAACCAAAACAACACAAAACATTAAATAAAAACTTTTCTAGATTAAATTTTAAAATTTCGGCTTCGAGGTGCATTCAGTCGCCATTACGACTGCCTGTGTGCTAAATTTCATAGCTGTAAGTGCGATAGATTCGTCTGGACATCGCATACACACACAAGCACACAAACATTGCCTTTTATAAGTATAGATTAACTCTATCTGGGCCAAATATGTCCATCCAACTGGTGCAACAATTGTAATGGTTTCAGGAACAGGGACGTGGTGTGGGGCTCTGTCGGGGCGAAACATTCTTACTCTGGTATGGTATGGAAGTTTAGAGAGGGTTGATGCCTCAATGTTGTCCCTGTCATCTGACCACAGTTGAAAATTACAAGGTCTGTACCAAAATAGCCCTTGTGTAATTCAAAGTGGGAAATTGATATAACTAAATTTAACTTCTTCCTAAATCATGTTTTTAGGTAAATTCCTTATAGGAACTCTACCTATTGCAATGGTTCTCATGACACGACTTCTGGGAAATTTCTGCATATCTTCACCGATCATGACCCCTAGAACTCCAAACCACCCTTCGTTAAAAAGTTTATATATATATAGTTAAATATTTCAAATAATCAAAACATGTTTTATATTTTCAATATATACATACTTAATATAAATAAAAGTCACTGTGGGTATGTGGCTATATTCCACATCTCCTCCTAAACCAATGGACTGTTTTCAACCAAATTTTGTACACTTATTATTCAAGACAAGGGGAAGACACTTATGAACTTTTCAAAGTCCAAAAGTTAATTAAACTATCAGTTAATTAGAAATTAACCGAAACCGTTTTACCACCGTAATTTCAGAGCAAATTGTCCGACAAAAAGTATTTTTATACCATCTTAAAGTTCAAAATTTTACTTTTTCAATGATACCACTGTGACATTTTTCCTTCAATTTTTATTAATTTTTTAAAGTATAATAATTGTTAATTACACACAGACAATTTTGAAATAACGCAAATTTACAGCTATTCCGTTGCTAGACAACAGTTAGACTTCGAACTAATTTACTTTTATTTTTGAAATTTTTGCTTATTTTTATAAATATGTTTTGTATAAGAAGAGAGTCAACCGTCAACTTTTAAAAGCCTCAAATCTAATTAAAATTTCAGTTAATTGGAAATTAAGCAAGATTTTGGCATTTTCCATGATATTTTTCGAAAATATGTATTCACAAAAACTATTTTTGCACATATTAAAAGTGTAAAACATTAGCTTTTCATGACACTACTTTCATTTCCGTTCAATTCATTGCCCTCATTTTAATAATTTTTCAAAAATTAAATTGTGTATAAAATTTACAATTTATAACACTTTTTTTTTTTATTGGTGAAGAACAAGAATACATAAGAACTGTTGCTAGATCACATTAGAAGAATTTTGGATGAAGGCGAATTTTTTTTATTATTATTATTATTCATATTTATTCTAACGCTTTTTCTCAATGAAAAATTTACTATGTAATTGTCCCAAAACATCTGTTAAAATCTTACTTATACAGCAAGATTTATGAACAAAATTTGAAGTACCTATGCAACAAGTACTAATAACTTGTGGAGAAAATTAGCTATTGCCGGTTTTTACAAATCGTCTGGTTCAACTGATATTCTCATTTTAATTAAAAAAACATTTCAGGCGATAAAAGAATTTTGGGTATTGTAATTTTCTATACAAAAAGTAGTTTTTTTTTATATCAAAATGAAAGTATTTTAATCCCAAGCAATGCCGGGCTTAACAGCTAGTATTACTCTAAAAATTAAAATCAATTTACCTTATCAGTAATCTTACAAATGAAATGCAAAAGATAGTTTGATTATGGATTATTACTACTATGAAAAAGGCAACCTAGAATTGGAATTCCAACAATCAAATGCCAATCAGTCTTGGGAACTGATATGTGTCACATAATTTAGATTTGTTGCACCAGCCCTCTGCGAAATCCAATTGTTGGAAAACGAAAAAAATAGGGGAATAAATCCCCAAAATCTTTCTAGATCTGAAACGAGAAAGTATATAACTTACAACATACCAATTCAATGGCCTTAATTATTGTTATGTCTTGAACGTTATCCTAAAGACAGTTCCGCATGTAAATTGAAAATATTATTTCTAAATTAGGCTATAATACTATAATAAACATCATTAAAAAATTAACTATAAATGTAAATTTAACCTTTTATAATAATATATATTATTTTGGAAATGTACATAAAAATAAAAAGGAATATATGATGCAACCTTATTCTTAATCTAGGGGCGCCATCTACCTATGAATACCATCACATCAAAAATAAATCTAAAAGATTATTAATTTATTGGTGTTATATATATATAATATCTTGTGAACATGATAAGAGGAGTATTTTTTTCAGTGCATAACTTATTTATGTTTTTACTCTATACCACATAGGGAAGGGGAAAGTTAATTCTGAAATAGGTTTTTCATTAGTTATTGATCATACCTGTGCTAAATAGTAGAAATATAAATTTTCTTAACAAAATTTTTTGTCTGACATTTAAAGACTGGTATGAACAAACAGCTTTGCAAATTTTGTCAGTTTCTAAAAAAATTCGTCTGAACAGAGTCAGTTTAATGATAATGACTTTTTTTTAAGACACCAGACTGCTATAAACTCTATCTTCTCCTTCATCTCTGTATATTTTATCAAGCAAAAAGAGACCAGAAATTTATTTAAGATGGAATTCAGTTAACAATTCTTTGATCTCTGTAAGCAGATGTGGTATTGGTTGTAATACATTAGGGTACTTTATTATTATAACATGTTACTGCTCTTTTAATTTTTCCTGATTTATTGTCCATTTTCTAACTAATACTTGACCAAAACAACAGTCAATATTTTTATTATTCTTCTGAACTGCTATTACTGCATGCAAGTCAAACTGAATTAGAGATATTCATATCTAAATCATCCCGGTCTGGTGCAAAGCCGTCCAGTGTATCTGAATGACAGTCGTTGCGACAGCTTGAGTGCTGAGGCCAGAGTCTTAAAGGCCATATCCCGGTAGGAGGCCTGCACTATCACTGGCAAAAGCCCCAACCATTATTGTATCCACCAGGGAGGCGAGAAACTGCTTACTTATCTGGCAGCTTCTCTTCCACGTACTCGTGGTGCCCCTCCCCCAGTGGGACTGGATTGGAGATATAAAATGAAAATTATTACTGACACAGTCTGATATTTACTATCAATATTAATAACTATGTTTTCCAAGTTCATTAAAATGGAATTTTGCAGTGTAAACTTCAGATTATCATAATCAAAAAATTTTTCTCTGGAATTTCATACTGAATTCTTGTTTAACGAATGACCATCATTATCTTTCTAATCTATTTCAGTCCAGAACAATATCTGCAATTGACTCATCCCTCTTTTCAGTGAGTATCTTCAGTTAAAATATTTCAAGGTTTTGTATATTCTTGTGTTTTAAGTGTTTATAATGCTTATCAATTATTGCATTCTCATCGTTATTTTTTGTGTATGATTGCTGTTACAATTAAGTACTGATTTCACTACAGCAAATGATTTTATATATGTATGTAGCAGTGTGCAATATGATCATGATTTCTGAACTTGGAGGGGAAAAAAAAAAGCTTTGACTCAGAATGTTACAACTCCAGTAAATGGAAAACAGAGATGAAGGAGAATATGTAAAATAATAGTATAGGATGATATTTGTTTTCAACTATATTTATTTAATTTATATTAAATCTATTTTTACCTAATTTTTTAAATTAAATTTTATGAGCTGTAATTCGATATGAATTTTCAAAAGACAATGACAGTTTTCCTGTTAGGTTGTGATCACCTAACTTGGTTGGCCATTACTTATATTGATGAGGAATGTAACAGCATTCCAAGTGCTGTTGGGTCCTCCCACTCCTTAACCATTTCCCTGGTGACACCCACCTGTGGTTCTCAATCCCTGTGTGTCGACAATCCATTTCACTTTTACAAATTCTACCTTGTTTTTTACTTAATTTTTTTACTTTGCAGTTTCAGGAGAATTATTTTCTGTGAATTGATCATTTCCCCCCGGTGAATGGTGTCTTTTTTTATTTGTTTTTATCTGTTATTGAGAACCACTGCTTTTAGACTGTGTGTGACCCCCCTCTCTTTTCCCCCAGCTGAGCAAGCTGCAGCAACTGGCAACCCTACAGCATGCCTCCACCGCACCCCTCCTGCCCGGCCACACTCCACCAACGCCTCAAGGTAGTCTCTTCTTTCACTCACGGTCAAAGTAGATATCGGGACTCGTGGTTCTGGAACACAAAACTCCGATTCCTGTCGTCTGTAGCTTTCTTTAGATATTAATAGTGTCTGGTCATTCATTCCTCTTGAGTGACACAATGGTATGGTTGTGTTTTCATGGGTCGATCCAGACAAAAATTGGGCCGTTTTGCGGCCCCTTCACAAAATTCCACTTCATTTAAACAGCGGCCCCTTCTTAAAATTCCACTTCATTAAAACGGCGGCCCCTTCACAAAATTCCAAGTATGATCCCATCCATCGTCCCAACCCAACCCGTTCCACGCTGTAATGAGTTGATTTCTGCAAAGAAAGTGGCGTGCCTAAGTGATATTAAGATCGGATCAAGGTGAATTTCTATCCTGCCTCTTTACTAAGTTGGTGAGTTGGGGAATTGAAACCCGAAATCACCGCGTTACATCCTGAGTCCGATGTAGCATGGTCGAGAGATTTAATCGAACTATGAATCATCGTCTTTATTCGGTTTTGAGAACCATCATTGGGATAATGCATGGCTACCTTTTCCTCTTGGCCTATAGGAGTGCGGGAACATGAGGTGACTGGATTGGACGGCGGAAATGCTGTTGCCGAACAAGCAAGATTGCCTTGCGATATTTTCTTTGGACGACTGAGTGAAATGCCTTCGCTGAATGAATACATGAAAAACTGAGGCATGCCTTTGGAAAGCGATATGCGTTTCATGCCAGAGAGTCGAATTAAACTGGCCAGCGAACGAATGAAAACTGTTGAGCGACTCCAGAGCAACCCACCACCTTCACTTTAAGGAGGAGATCTAGTCTGATGTATAACCCGAAGCGACGGAGAGGCTTGAGTCCCAAGCCACAATAGAACTGGAAGGACCTATATTAGTTGTCAAGAAACCGAACGATGTTGCTCAGATATATATCGCCCAACGCCAGCCGAAAGTCATCCATAATCGGCCAGTCTATACAGGGCCACTTGATCAATTTCCTATTTAATAAGACTGCTGACGTTCAGTCTTTAAGAGGGGAGCAATGTTGGCAAAGCTTGTACCCACTTCAAGATGCTAATCTTATGATTCTGGTTATAAATTTGGCAGACTCCATGACAAATTTGGCGACCATTTTGGCGACTTCATTATCAAAGTTGGCGACTTGGCGACAAAGTTGGCGACGGCCAAGTGGAATTCCTCTAGAAGAACCTCGAACTTTCAAATATTTCTTACCGATTTCTGTACTTTCTAGAGATTTTTGAAGTACCACCGTGTAACAGTCACTTCCCGTTGAAAAAGTATAAAAGGCAAGCTCTGCCAAGCATGAGTTAGCTGGAATTTGACCTGCAAGCAAGCTGGTGAGTTAACAAGAAACCTTTGAGCATTGTGTTGAGATTTAGTGGTAGTCTCTGCTGTGAATTTTTAATAGTGCTTAAAGTTAATACTTGTAAGCACGCCTCTTGCTTTGAAATATTTGTGTAAAATAAAGTATTTATTTTTGTAATCCTGCTTATTGACCGCATTCACGCATTAATCACAAGACGAATGGTCGTATCATGGGAAAATTATATATAATAAAGAGGATAATGGGAAAATTCCAGGTAGCCATTCATCAGAAAGCTAAAAGCTTGCCAAAGCATATATTCAGTACATGACACAGGTAAATTATATAATGCAGAAGGATAATGAGAAAATCTTCTAATTTAACCCTCATTTGAGAGAGTTAAAGAGCTTTTCCAAAGCATATATTCAGCTCCACATTACCTAGGTAGAATTATATAACACAGAAAGATAAATGGAAAAAATCTTCAGGTAGCCCAATGATTTAGAGAGTAAAGCTTACAAAGCATATATTCAGTCAGCTAAATTACTCTGGTTAAATTATATAACACAGAAAGATAATGGAAAAATCTTCAGGTACCACTGACAGAGAGTAAAAAAGCTGCCAAAGCATAGTATTCAGCAATTACTCAGGTTAAATTATATAATACAGAAAGATAATGAAATATCTTCAGGTAACCTACCCATTTAAAGAGCAAAAGCTTTCCAAGCATATTCTAGCGCACCACGTTACAAATTATATTACAGAAGATAATGGAAAATATTCAGGTAACTAACCATTTTAAAGAGCAAAAGCTTTCCAAAGCATATATTCAGTCAGCAATTACTGTTCTAGTGCATCAAAGACTTCCGGAGTATAACCTCAGAATTTAACCATGCTTAGACTGAAGAGGATGGCACCTCTGTTGTTAAGATCAAATGATCCTTAACAACAGATGTAACATGCACCAGATCTTTCTAGATAACTACAAATCGTATTTTACTAGATCCCATTTTCAGGATACAAAAGGAATGGATTTTGATACCAAAGTCTCGAAGGTCATTTCAGTATTGTTTCCATGATGGAAGGATAATGATGCATTTGGTTTTTTTGTTTAAGATCTTGTTCTGAAGCTACACAAAGACTTCCGGAGATGGACCTCAGAACTTACAATCAAGCTTAGATGATGATGATGAGGATGGCACCTCTGTTGTTAAGATCAAATGATCCTGTAACAACAAATGTAACATGCACCAGGACCATATAATCATAAGTGGAATTGTTTATTCTGGTAGATTTTCGATCTTGGAAGCCAAGTGTGCCAGGTGTTTGTAAAAGTAGTCTGGAGGCCTACGAATAGTATTTCACATCAAGGGCTACTTTTGATACAAAAATCATTCTTATAAACCTTGCTTTCATAAGTGTGTCTTCTGCATATGTTTCCAGTCAAACAATTGAATTTGTATGCAGTCACACATTGATTTTGTATGCAGTTATGTGAAGTCCAAATCCAACTACGTTAAAACCTCAACATGTAACTGCAAAGGCAACAATAAAAAAAAAATTTTTCTCACAAAGACTGTCAATCAAGTTTTACAACTGAAATACCGAAAAATAATTTTATTTAAAGTCATATTTCAGCAACCAACCTGATACAAAGTCATGTTATTGAATTGTGGAGAACTTCTCAGCAAATATTTACTACTAATTGCAGAAAGAAATATTTCAATAGGTCTTCATATTTAAACTGGATCATCATGATAGCAGCATTAAAATGGCCCCATGATTGAAAGGTGCAGACATTTGCATGACAATTTTACTGCACCGAACCATCTACAAAATATATTTTACGTTAATACAGTACTTATGTATCTTTACAGGGTCATAGTTACTTCCGCTGTATACTCACAGTTGATGAATTTCTTTACTTTGATGCTCAAAGATTTGTATATTGTGAAAAGCAGAAAAAGAGACATTTGGAAGACAATACAAAAGAATCAATGGTTAACTCAAGTCTTCACGAAACGACATGAGATTTGGAACATCAAGAATGATAATAAACTACACTCAATCAAACCCAAGCAAAACTATGTGGTCTGTTTAGAATGGCTTGGATGTCAAGTTGTATCCATTCCCACACTGATCACACGTGTTACATGCACATATAAATGCTTTTTGGAGAATCAGTCCCTGCCTGCTCTAATTGTGAAGAGATAAATTCCACTGTCCATATTTCAATGTCCTGTTTTAATTGTTATTGTTCAACATTCTTCCTCCAGTTTTAAACCTAAAGGACTTGGTGGGTAAAAAAGCACCACCATAAACTATTTGAATTTCTCAAAGCCATTGACTTTACTAAGAGTATTTGAGATTTTGGTGTTTGACCTTTCATCACAGTTTGTTTCAACTGAAATGTATGATTTTTTTACATCTCTGAAGTATTTACTTTTGCTCTGTACCATTTCATTCCACAGGTTGTTTTCAACTTCTATCATTCATGACCTTATGTTTGGTGGGCCATGTCCTACACTGGACCTTGCACCAAAACCAGGGGTCGATCCAGGGTTTTTTTTTAGAGACCCATCTTTGTGGAGAAAAAATTTCGGGGTGAAAAAAATATATTTTTGTGAAACTTTTTTATCAAGCAAAACCTTCAATTTTAGCAGTCATATTTTACATTTACTAACAAAAGTGTTTCAATGATCCAAATATATGCAGTAATTTGATATAATACTGAAAAAAAAATACTCGTATATTTATTTTATGCAATGCCTCATTCAAAAACTTTTTAAAAAGAAGTCAGATTAAAAAAAAAATAACAGTGGTTTATTGTTAAAACATTGGAACTTTCTGTTAACGAAACACTTAATTATGCAGAAATGCATCTTCACTTTTAAAATCGATTTGATATAGAAAAGTATGGATCACTACTACTTGGCAAATTTTCGAGAATCGAAGTTTGACTGTGGAAAAATTTTAAAAGGGACTATTTTATAAAATGAAATTTTGTAAAAGGACGTTTTGCCGAATTTGAATTTATGTCGAATTTATGAATTTGAATTTTTTTGAAGGGGTCGTGTAACATTTAAATTTTGAGGAAGTCGCCATTTTAATGAAGTGAATTTTGTGAAGGGTCGTTTTTATAAGTGGAATTTTGTGAGGCCAACTTTTTATGAATATTCGCTGAAGGGCCCGATCGCTTTTAATCATCATAAAAACTGAATCTTTGCAATAGTGGACACCTGCCTTTACACGAATGACCAGAAGAAGGTCCTAGCCTTGAATGAAGCAAGAATCTGTGAAGGGGCAACTGTCCTTTATGAAATAGTCTCAGAAGGCCCATACCGTGGACCTTTGAAGGCCGTTTCGATTGGGAATCTTGTGAGGCATTTGTTTTGAATGAAGTGAATTGTGAAGGGCCAAGTCTTTAAGAAGCAGAATCTGGTCGAAGGCACTATTCTTAATGAAACGACCTAATGCAGATTTACGCATGGCGTCTTTAATAACTCTCAGACAAAAATTCTCGTTTAAGAACAGAAGCTGCTAATTTCACAGAAGCATACGCTTACTACTTTTAAATGAACCTGTAATCATAAGGATACATCAATTTAATCGAATTGTGGAATCATGAAGGGGCACTGTTAAATCAAGGAACTTCTGTGAAGGCCTGTTTTTTATGACAATATACTGTGACAAAGCTGACCTTGATTAGTGAAGTGAATTTTGATAAGGCACATTTAATGAAGTGGATTAATTTTGTGAAGGGGCCGCGTTTTAATGAAGTGGAATTTAAGAATGGGCCGCTGTTTAAATGAATGGAATTTTGTGTAAGAAATTTGTAAGGGTGCATTGTTTTAATGAAGCTGGAATTTTGTGAAGGGGCCGCTGTTTTAATGAAGTGGAATTTTGTGAAGGGGACACTGTTTTAATGAAGTAGAATTTTGTGAAGGGCTGAAGAATCTTGTAGCGCCGTTTTAATGAAGTGGAATTTTGTGGAAGGCGGCCGCTGTTTTAATGAAGTGAATTTTGTGTAGTCGTTGTTTTACCGAAGT
>BGPR01019882.1:0-28581 GCA_013235015.1 Araneus ventricosus
CTTCCAACAAGTTTTCAACTGTGATGAAACTGGCCTCTTTTGGGAGAAAATGCCAAAGAAGACGTTCATTACACAGGTGGAAATGTCACTGACAGGACATATAAGCCTATATGAAAGACAGTCTAACTCATTTTGTTGTGTGACCGTAAAGTGAAGCCCTTACTTGCGTACTTCTCAAAAAATCCTATTCATTTTATATTAATTTCTTATTGTTTTTAGTATTAAACAGTATATTTTGTAGGATGGCATCCAAGCTCTCATGTGAGATGAAGATAGATGAAAACACAGGAGTGATATTTTAGATATTTAATTAGGACAAGACGAACATTTAAGACGGCAAGAACATTAAAGAAAAGATAAAGAAAGAGGTAATTAGGGGAGCGGGTGCTGCTCTTTACATCGTAATGAATTCAATAATCGCAAGCAGTTCTGAGCGTTATGCTCCACCGCTATCCAACAATGTCTGCCTATTTTTACAGAAGTATTCAAGTTCAAGTTCAGAAAATGGTCGGAGCGCCTCCTGGTGGTGTGTGGGCGGGATCCTACATTTATTCTCTATAAAATGTGTCTTTAGTATGTATTTTGGAGAGTTTAAAACGAATTACTTGGATTTTCATTCATTCATGTGGAAATAACTACCTCAGATTTCGTCGGTTTAGGATTTCGTAGATTGTTTTCGACTGGATTATCACCAAAAACCAAGGTATAACTGTACATTACAAAATAGCTCTCATGTTGCTTTAAAATAGGACGTTAAAATAACTACGCTAAACAATACCAAAATAGCCCTCGTGTTGCTTCAAAGCGATAAAGCGTTAATTTAACCAAATCAAAACAAACCAATCTTATTCAGTCCACAGACAGAAACACTGCTAACTAAAACTAAAAGAAAACCTTTTATATTAACTATTAATTAGCTTTACTATTGTTTATTAACTCATGCCCCGGAGCATCCTTATTTTGCGTGAAAGTTTAAACTGTCGACAGATCACTTTCCATTAATCTATGTCCCTGTTTTTTTTCCCTTTCGGTTTGTCATTTTTAAAAATTTTGGAAACGATAATAAAAATTGTTCCAAAATTTCTTTGTTAACAGCCGACGAATTTTCTTGCTCATTCTGTTTTGGTTTCTGACCCATTCTTGTCGACATAGAAATACTCATTTAGTGACGATCCACTGTTCTTTAATACGTTAACTACTGCACCAGAAATAGCACCATTTCATGAATTAAATACAACTCACGTAGCAGTTATCGTGTTAATGATATTCATAAATCATTCATACAGTAATTAATAGTAAATCAAGTTTAGCCTGTGATCAATCTGAGAATTAATTAAAGGTTAAACAGTAATTTAATTAAGTGCCATAAAAATCAATCAATTGCTAAATCAATGACTCTCACTTGTGTGGCGCGTCCTAAGAGAGAACTGGAAGAGCTGAAAAAATAAAAGGAATGAATTTAATAAAAACAGTTTTTTAGCACTAAAAAAGTAGAAATTAAAAAATTTTAATTATCGTTTTCTTTATAGTCTCTAATTTAATATACATTATTATAAACATTATGGAATATAGAAATCAGTTTTCTCGAATTCAGTAACAGATGGCGCCACGCGTATGGAATCAAAATATAGTCAATGGATCTGATGATTAAGTTATGAAAATATTGATAGTGTTTTGTCGTCACACACAAGTGCACAGAAGTTCAAAACTCTAGTACAACAGGGAGTGAGTACAAAACCAATTTCAAAATTTCATCTCTACAAATCTAAAAGCAGTGGCGTACCGAAGGTAAGTGGTGCCCGGGTCATAATATGATTTTTTCATCCCTCCCTCCGTAATCACTAGTGGCGTAGCTTGTGTTTGACTTTAAAAAGTGACATAAACACATTATAGTTTTGTCAGCATGACCAGTGGCGCCCAGGGAACGTGATTTTTTTACTCCAGTCGTCATTTGCGTATTGAAACGTAATTGCGTCATTCAAGCATAAATGCCCCCCTTGCATAGCATTATTTTTAAGACCCCAAATCATATTTTGCTTTAAAAAATGGCATACATACAATAATGTTTTGAATCTGTGGCGCACTTAAAACTGGCGTCCGGGCATCTATACACCACTTGAAACCCGGTCGCTACAATAGTGAATAAAAGTGTGTAAGAACTTTCAATGTAAACTAATCTATATGCTGTAATATTCGTAACGAATAAAAAAATATATATTTGTAGAATTATTAAAATATTTAAAGAAAAGAAATTAATTAGATAAAAAAATCGTTTGGTCATAAAAGAAATTAATTTTAAAATATCGTTTGGCTGAAAAAGAAATTAATTAAAAATATCGTTTGGCATAATTCTTTTCTAAAGGTTATAAAAATAGTGTGGCAACGATATATTTGCCTTTTGCTAACGTTTCCTAGCAACGGAAAAGAATAATGATGATAAAAGATGGAATTCGATGTAAGTCAGTGATGTAAAGTTTGTGATGCATGTTTGTGCTGTGGAAGACATCCAATAAACATATTATTTTTGATAAAGAAGGCTCCACGATTATTCATGCTATGCTGAAATACTACATCACAATGCTATTAACATAAGAAAAAAATGCTTACCCTTAATAATAAGTAAATCCATCCATTAGAAATAAGTAAGGTACATCTGCTGGATTCTTTTCTTATATCTTGTTTCCATTATTGTATTGTCTTGACTTTGTCCAGCGATATTTTTTTCATTTTGTTTGTTAATTTTTGTATTATTGTCATTGTATTCTTGGAAGCTGCTGCTTTTGCGCACACCAGATGCTTTGCTGTTATGTTTTTGTCCTGTTTGCTTTGCTTTTTCCGAAGCTGTTTCAGTATAAATTGTTATTTTTGTGTAAATATATGCAAGTAACACAGAGATGGTTTGATATTCTATTTGAAGTTCTAAATTTCATTGGGAAAAGGACGGGATGGAGACTGATATTGGGAAGTTACGTTCAAATACAACAGAATTTCGATTATCTGAGCCTCTATCATCTGTGAACCGAGTCGTTGATAGAAAATCGAATTGTGTTTTTCCTTTTTTTTAATAAAATCAGCGAATTTTTCAGGAAAGGGCATCAAAGTGGACATTGTAGCCAACTTTCATTATGCGAAGGCATGTTAAAGGTAGTTTTCGGGAGATCTTTCATAACACAAGAAGTTATTTAGAGTGAAATGTGAAAGCAAAGTTCCATTTTTAAGTACTTCAGTAGGGATGTGAGCACATTCCATGCATTTTCATGATAAAATGGCACTGTAAATCTCCGCTGAGAGGGGCTAAATATTCTTTTGAAAACATTTCTTAAAGAATCATCGGAAAAAGCAAAGGAAGCAATAAAAATCAGTAACATTCGCGAATCCTCTTATAAAAACTGTTTCAAAAATGCATGTAAAAAGTTTAATAAATAACAAAAGTTCTTTTAAAAAGTTAATACATGGTAGTACTTGCGGACATTTTTACCATTTCAAACAAACGATTTTGGAAGACCTTGTCGAACGAAAAGAAGCAATGACTTAAAATTGATGCTCTATTAACCAAATTTCGATTATCCGATGTGATCAGTTCGGATAATCTAGGTTCTATTGCACTAAAATATTGAGGAACCTTAATATAAAAGAAACTTTTAGGTGAAATTAATTTACAATGATTTTTCGAAAGAAATAAAAGGACAAGTTGTTTTCTAGAGTAGTGTGTGACGCTCAATGAATGCCGAAGCAGTTGCTATGGTAACTGTATTTCAAGGTCACATTCTACTCTTCTAGTCTCTAGGTGACGTAGCATTTTGTCTCTTAGTCTGCAGTCTCCAACAGGGTTTGGGAATACTATGAATAAAGTTCAGAAATTTCGTCATAGCGCTCGTAAATTTAGAAGAATATAGACTTTGATTCTAGTCTTGTTCTAAGATTATTAATTTCACATTTAAGAAATATACACAGAGGAAACACAGTAATTGTCAAAGAAATTCGACCTCCATATTTTGATTATTCTGCAAGTTTTATACCTCGCTGAGTCTCAAAAGAAACCCAAAATTTTTAAAGGCATGTAAATTTGTCTGTCCGCATGTATGTGAGCACGATACCTCAAGAAAACAACGAGATAGATGGATTAAATTTGGCATTCCAATTAAAAAATTACACAAGGGATTTTGAAGTTACACCGTGCAATATTGAACCATGTTCAAATGACGAGGACGATACAGGATCGACCCCGTACACCACTTTCCAATCTTCCACACTCCACGCCATCGTGAGGATTTCTGGCCCCATAAGACAGATTTAAAATAATAATTGATATAAATATAATAACAAATAATTTTTAATATTATTTGGTTATTATATTTAAATTAATTATTTTAAAGCAATTATTATATTATTTTTTACTATTTTATAATTAATATAAATGTTATTATATATAATTTTTGTAAAAATATTTATATTAGTTTATTATAATAATACATACTAATCTCACACAAGCGATCATCTTTGGGGGAATCGGTTCTCCGAAACCGACATCTGAAATGTAAATCAGATCAAAGTTGCCATTCTATGTTACTTAATGCGTTAAATAAAACAGAAAAAGGCATGAAATAATTCCAAAGTTAATGCAATAATTCAGGTTTTAATTTCTATCCTTTTTTAATCTTTCATTACACGACTAACACTGTTGGATTTCAATTAACCAGAAAAGCAAGCACAGATATATATCCCGACTTTCTTTTTTTAAAAATGTCTTAATTTATTATAATGAATTTTTAGAAGAAATTATTCAGCTATTAGGTTACACTGATTCGAAAATTTTGAAACGCCACAGTCTGTTAATTTAGAAATACTTAGCGGTGAAACTTTTGAAGTAGAGTCAAATGAAATAAATAATAGTGACCTTCACCTAAACAGACATTAAACTAATTTCTTTAATTTAATTGCTTATTTCGCATTCTCCACTATTTTTATCTCTTTTACATAACATATTTAAAGTTCTCCTTGATATATTCTTATGAAATCATCAATGAAAACATTCTTTATCTACAAAGGAATCTGAAAAACAACAAACTGGCTCATCAAAAAAAAATATTTTATCTTTTTGTGTTATTACGAGGATGGAATGAATTGAGAGTCATACAAATATTTGCAAAGCAAATTAGAATTAGATTTTCATTAAATAAAATCTTAGAAAACCAGTTCTTTCATTCAGCAAATGTATTTCGAAAACCAGTTCTCAACAACAGTAAGAACAAATAAAATTCCACTTTTTTGTTTTTTTGAAAGTGCGGAATCACTTGCGGTCGTATATAAATATATGCAAAAGAAATTAGGATCAAAGTTTTGTTAAATATAAGCTTTAAGCTCTAAAACTCACTAATGTAGAATTTTTATTCGAAACAAGTATTTAACAAACAAAAATTAAAAAGCCATCTTCTTATTTTATTACTAATTTTAAAGAATTCAAGATCATACACAAATGTATGCAAAACAAATAAGATTTTAACGGAACGAAAGTTTTGAAATTTTCAATTTCAGAATTCGGAAATTGTAGAACCCAAATGTGGACCCAAAGCCAATTATTTTTTTAAAAATAATCAATTTAAAGTTTTTAAACTACGACTACAGGTTTTTTAATTACGAAACATTACTTACAGCATGCAAAACAAAAATTAGGAAAAGATTTTTAAAAAATTATTCTAAAATTCAAAAACATATGCAGATTTTTTTTCGACGACTACTCTACATATAATTCTGTCTTTCCTGAATCATTCGTATCTTTCGACGCTTTTTTTTAACCGCTAATATATTATGCATTCCGTATTCTAAGGCATTTGTTTGGGCATTCTATATAACCGTTATGTGTGCTTGCTGATCAGCATAATAGATAGATGTCTCACAATTTAGTTGAACGAGTTTAAACAAGGTCCGGTCGAGACGCGGCGAGAAATTAGGTCAATGATTTAAAGTAATCATGCAGCACTCAGCTGTTTCCTCTTCTGTAGTAATTATTTTTAGTTTTTCAGTCTCCCCCCTCCCCTCCCTTCATCTCCCAGACCGACCGGGGTTTTCCCAAACATTCGTTCCATCTCTGCTATCCCCCCTTTATTTTATTTTCGTTCTTTTCCTTTTCTTAAAGGGGAAAGTAACCCAGCGAGAAATCGAAGCTAGTATTTAAATCATCTCGCGTTCGCTGGTGTTACCAAAACTTAGAACGGTCTTGTACGGGTTCCTTTTTCCTGTTCCGCTGCATTTTTCATCAACCCTGCTCGGTTTTTTCCCCCTTATGTCTAAACTAGATGTGGTGTCCTTGACGTTGGGTTAACATTTAGTTGGTCAGAGTTTTTAAGTGGAGTTAACTATTCACTTCATCCTGCTTGCTTGAAGATAGCCATGCGAAAGCCTTAGAAATCCCGTTGCTCCTGAGGCATTTATAGCCATTTCCACTTGGAATCCATAGAATAAGCTTTCTAAATAGATCAATGTATTTACAGTTAGTTAAATTAGATTATTTTCTTTGCTCTTTGGTCCGTGTCTTTCTCGTGACGTGGATTTCCCGCGCTTTCCCAGAATTTATATCTACGATATATTAGCCAAATAGAATATTAAAAAAAAATCTTCTCGCTGAATATCTTTAAATATCTACGTTCGATACATATCCTTTATAAAAACTATCAATGACGAGAATATGGCAAATTAATAGAATTTACTCTACAGTGAAGCATTATCTTGGGTTTTCTTTCGTCAAATTGCCCGTTTTCCTCTGATCCCTAAACTTAACAAAACAGATTTTAAAACACACTTTTATTCGTGAACTAAAAGGTAGATTTTTTTTATTTTAATCATTTTCTACATTTTTAACTTTTAATTTATAATTCATAATTATAAGTTATAGAATCTTGAAATCAATAATCCTGAAATTCGCTACCAGGTGGCGCCACTCGTATGCAATCAAATTTATTTTAATTAATTGATTAAATGGCAATAAGTTCTGAAAGTGAGTGAAAAATCGATTTCAAAATTCCATCTTTACATATAGGAAAACAAGTCAAGTTAAATAAATTGTATAGAAAACGCCTCATTTACAAAGCTTATTTCAGCATACCCGTTGGCCTTGAATGGAAATACAGTAGAACCCTGCTAAGCCGAAATTCCGGTTAATCCGAACCGATTTTATTTTCGAAAATTATATGTAATTGCAAAGATTACCTGGAAAGATTTAAATATACATACTAAAAACAAAAAAGGACTTTTTCAGAATGCATAATTTTGTACACATTGAAGGAACTAATGCAATTCGCCGTAAGATAGGGTCACTTCATACAGGAGCACATCCATTATTCTAATGAAAAGGTGAGACATATTCTCTTTCTATTGCTTTTGAATAAAAGAATTCAAGAGATAGTAGTACTGAGTACTTATAACTTACATTTTTTTTAGTACATATCTTTTTCTTTTCTATTTTTATCGGAATTTCGGGTAATCCGAATTTTTTGTAATCCGAACAGGCACCGGTCCCAATTAATTCAGATTAGCGGGGTTCTACTGTATTATATAATCTTTAACTACACATGTCAATTACCATTCATGTCTGAAGAAAATACATATGCATTGTTTAGTTACTGAGTTTGTTTATACTCGCGTTAACTCACCGCCCGTTGAAAAATATAGTAAAACCTCTGTAGTAGATAATTCAAAGGAGCCCTTGGAAACGACAATCTAATTAATGATAACGACATGATATGGAATTTTTATTCAAAATAAGATCAAATGCTTACTTTAGCAATGCAATATCATGGTATAGTTCTCATTTTTAATAGTTTCATAATCAATTTAGTATATTAGTAGGCTTGTAATGTTCGGCAATGTTAATAAATTTTAAAAATTCTAACTTCTAAATATTTAAAAAACACTTAATGATAGTTATAGTATTTTCATTGCAATAATCGTTCTTCAAGAACCATGAATGCACATTTCTTCTTGTTCGGCATCCTAGTGCTTTGGTCAAATTTGACGTGTTTAAATAGATGCATGTGAGAGAGAAATGTTTAACATTGATTGAACACAAATATGTTTTATGACAGGAAATAATTTATTTATTTACATATTTCTTTATTCAAAAAACCTTTTGAAGAAAGAAACCATTGAACCTTTGTACCTTTCCATTTTTCGTTAATTAATAATTTTCCTTGTACTTCAGATGTCTTTAAATAATGGAATTAATAAATGGATTAATGGTAATAAAGATGTAATAATTCAATAACCATGAAATTCCCAGCTTGTTAAACATAACTCAAAATTTAAAATTTCAAAGGAATTCTTTTTCGAAACTCTAATCAAAGCAAAGCACTTCTCTGCTTGTCAAACGTTGCCAAAAAATATTAATATTATCAAATTATATCATCACGATTGCAATAAATAATCAGATGCATCTCGGCGCCCAAACTATATCACGCGCATAATATACCACTGACGTGATTTACTACTTTCCATTAAAAAACGGAAATTAATTCGAAATATAGGATTAATATAATTTAAAATTTCTCGGGAAGTATTGATCATAGCGACATAAGTTTTATATCAATCGATAGCAATTTTTATTTTACTATTTTAGAGCTATTAAATATGAAATTAGAACGACAATTACTTTTTTAAAATTAAAATTACTGAAATTTAGGTGTTCTAACATTGAAATAATGTTGTGTAACATCTCGCAGTGCTATGGCGCGAATTTTATTGTTGGTGACGTCAGAGCGTTACCGGATCAGTGAGAGACAGATCTGGGCTATTATATTAGTAATTTTGCTCTCATCATCCGTACTAAAGGGACGCAACGGTTTTCGCTCCTATCAACAACCTCACATTTCTTCTTTGCTGCAACATGCAATTTACATCAATCCAATGAATTGCAACCGCAGCCTACAAATAGTAGGTGATTCTCCGAAGCTGCACCTACTTTGTATAATGATGCAAATATGCAACTTTAATCTTCAAACATTAGTTTCTTCATTCTTAAACTAAAACAACAACAAAGACTTTATTAATCTTCAATTAGCGCATTCTTCCAGTTTACAGAAAGTTGTGATCTAAAAGCAGAATCAACGCAACGCACCACACTGGCAACATTTCTCTCTTGAAATTTTACTGCGGAATATTAAACATAACCAGCGGGAGTGTTCTCCCCTAAACTTTCTCGTATACTTCCCCAAAAAGGTGCCGTTTCCCCTTCCCCCGCGTGGCTAAAAAAATTCGAACCTATTGTTACCCAGAATCCAATGACTATCAGAAGGATTTTCATTATAGTGATTGAAAAATATCTAGGCAAAGAATCAAATTCAAAGAGATGCGTACCGATTTTCTTCTCTTACCGGCTCAAGGACAAACTGACGTAATTCGCTACTCCGTAATGAAATTCCTCTCCGTTCTTCCAGTACGCATGCGCGTGGAGATACGGATTCTCTTCAAAAGTAAATTATACGGACCGAAAGACAGTCAACTCTTTGACGGATTTGGCCCAAAATTTTATACGGACCTACATTCATGACGATAAAACTGTGTATAAAATTTTATCCATCTGGCTTTTCAAGTTTTTGAGTTATAACGTTCGCATGACCTCGAACATACAGACAGACAGACTTCCCGTTGACGGATTTTGTCCAAAAGTTGATAGAAACCTACAAATTATGTTTAAAGACCACATACCAAATTTCATCCCCGTAGCTCTAATAGTTTTCGAGTTATCCTGTTCACAGACAGACACACAGACAGACAGACATAATTCCAAAATTGTGTTTTTCGGACTCAGGTATGTCTAAAACGTGGAGATTCGTCAAAATCTCGAGTTCGAATTTTTTGACGATTACAATACTTTCTCTTTGTATATTTCGTATACGAGAAAGTAAAAATGTAGTTCTTATTATTGGATTTCTTACGATATTATAGATCAATTTATTACTATAAACGAAATCTAAAAATACCATATTTATTGCAATAGTTCTTCAATTTTCTCTCTTTTTACTTTCTCGTATACGAAGAGAAAGTATTATAATCTTGAAAAAAATTCGAACTCGAGATTTTGACGAATCTCCACGTTTTAGACCTCCCCGAGTTCGAAAAACACAATTTTGGAATTATGTCTGTCTGTCTCCATGTCTGTGAACACGATGACTCGAAAACTATTAGAGATACAGGGATGAAATTTGGTATGTGATCTTTACACACAATTTGTAGGTTTCTATCAAATTTTGGACAAAATCCGTCAACGGGTTGACTGTCTGTCGGACTGTATAATCACATACTTGTAAAAATTATATCTCTTAAACCCTTTGGCTTAGATAAATAAAAATTGGTATGACGGTTGCTGACATTAATTATAAATCTGTGCCCAAATTTCGTTTCAATCGGTTAAAAAAGGCATTCAAATTGCATAATTACCTTTTCTAATCTGATTCTCCATACGCGTGCGTACTGGTAGCAATTTCTGTGCACGTGGAAGGATTACGTCACTTTGTCCTTGATCTGGCAAGAGTGGAACGTAGCAGTGTGTGATAGTTGCTTTTTAATCGGTACGCCTCTCTTTGAGTTTGATTTTTTTACCTAAATATTTTACGATCACTTTAATCTACAATGAAAAACCTTCTGATAGTCATTGGATTCTGGGTTACAGTAGGTTCGAATTTTTTTATCGATGCAGGGAGAGGCGAAAGAGCACCTTTTTGGGGAAGTATACGAGAAAGTTTAGGGGAGAACACTCCCGCTTGTTATTTATCGTGTTTACACGCAGACAGAAAGACTTCCTGTTGACGGATCTGGTCCAAAATTCGATACCGATGAGCAATTCTGGTGTAAAAATCACATACCAAATTCTAATCATTTATTTTTTTGATTATCGTATTTGCAGATGATCATAATTCCAAAATTGTGTTTTTAAGACTCATGGAGATCTTAAGCTTATATAGTCCTCAAAATCTCGAGGTCAAATAATTTAACTATTACAATACTTTCTCTTTGTATTATAGTTGGTGCATGAGAAAACAAAAGATCATTCATTTAATTCAAAGTCAGACATTTATATTCAAAGAGCAAGTTTAATAACTATTTAATTAAAACTTTTCCTGAAAGAGATCTGAGTTTGGTTTTATAAAACTGGGCTCTATTATAAAGCGCGATAATTTATTGTAGAGATATTACAATATGCCGCTGTAATTTAAGTTTTAATCAACATGCATTAAATTTAATTTCAGCCAGATTTCATTTTACTTCCGCTTAGTACAAAGTAAGGGAAAATAATAAACGCACCTGCTAAGCCTTAAATAATTACTGCTTTATTTCATCGCAATTTTTGTCTCTAACAATACATAAATACTGAAATTAACGAATGAATAAAGCCGATTCAGAGCTAGTCTAAATGTCGAGGCCAGACACTGATCGTAATTTTCATGGCCAGGGCTGTATCTGAATTGTCGACACACCAAGGGCATATAAATACAAATACAAAATCTCTCTTCGCTATTTAATTAGGAACTTCGCACCATTTAAAATAATTTAATTGCCTTACATTAGTCCTGTGCAGTGTTGTAGTGGCAAATTTTTCAGCGGGGAACCCTAAAAATTCCAACATTTTCGGTACATTTTTTTTTTTTTTGAAAATAACATGTGGAAGTGTTATAGAAACTTTTGTTTCTAACTGCATTTGGTTTAAAATTCTCTAAATTATAACCACTTTAAAGTAAGGTTTTCCCCCATTTAATTTAAATTCATAACATAATTTAATGCTAAATAAAAAACAGTTATTACAAAATGCAAACACCGTACATATGTATTCATTTTTATTCCATTTAAACTTTAAAGATATATTTACAAAAATTCAAGAAAAAGGTTTTCATTCACGACGTCATCAATATTTTCAGTCAAATATGCCTGCAGCAGCAAGAAATGATACTGCACACAGAACTTTTACTTTTTAACCAACTTTAAAAGAACAAAAAAAATTACAGTACATGAAAATTCTACAATTAATAAAAAACTGCAAAATTGACGAAAAATGGGATTTTATCGAAAAACAAGTGGGGGTACGCCGTTCCCCCGCGTACCCCCTCCACTACACCCTGGTCCTGTACTTAGTAACATGTGGTCTGTTAATAATTTTCTTCATTAAGGTATAGCAGATATTTCAGGTTTGTTAGTGTGTTCAGAAAGCTGATTTGTTAACCTTCCAGGGGGCGCGTTTACGCAAATTTTACGACATATCGTGCATCATATTACATAATATATATATATAATGTTATTTTATAAAAATAAATGCAACTTTTATTTATGTTATCTGTATTTATTAGCCTAATAGTAAACAAAGATTTTATAAATAAAAATTGCACTTAAATATATAAAATAACGATATAAATATGTAATACGATGCACAATTCAAGTATCTCTTGCAAACGCGCGCCCGCTGGAAGGTTAAGTAGTATATAGACTGACAACTTAGTGCATACCAGTGATGGGGGATTTAACGGAGCTTACGAACTCAATGGTTTATAATCTCCGAAGCCTAATTTTTTTAAATCTTAGTTAGCTCTGACTAAAAAAAGTTTATTTAAAACTGAATCTTTTTTGTACTTGTAAAAAAATTACAACTTGTGTTTGGAGTATTCGAATCAGTAACATGTGACAATAACGAACAGTGTCAGAAGTAGTGGGTTAGTTTCGAGAATATGAGATTCGAAAGAAAACACCTAAGAATTCTCATTTCCGACCCCTCCAGGCCGAAACCGGCCAGAATTTGAGCGGTGTGGAGAGGAAGGTTGGATATACAACCAGTCCGGATATCCATTTGGACAGTAGGGCCTTAAATCAAAACCGACCGGTGGGAATAGATAGGTGCATGTGTGTCGTGAAGAAGACTTAGGGTGCGTGGTTCAAAGAAGTCGGGGAAGGTGGGGGTCGGGAATCGGAGTGATTGGTAGTGGATGGATTTGCGCTGCGTGGTGCGGCCGTGAAAGACCGATTGAAAAGAATCGTCCACGCTAGCTGGACGAAAGGTGGATAGAATAGTGTACTGGGACAAGTCTGCTTTATGTTGCACCAGGGATCATGTTTCTCCCTCGAGTGATAAGCTCGCCTCCTAGTCATATAAGTGAGGTAGAAACTCACCTCCTAGTCATATAAGTGAGGTAGAAACTCACCAGGGTAGACAGTCGAAGGCCGTCAAAATTTAACTCCGATGCCACTGGGGAGAATGAAAGTCAGATTAAGAATTTGCTTATGACATTAGGGTTAATTAACCCCTCTTGTTCTATGTCAGTGTCAAGTTTCAGTATAGTGGAAAGTCGGGTAAGATGGCGACCTTAAGCTTTGGGATTTTTCCTGACCTCAATAATCCTCGTTGCTGGAGGATTATTTTTTGGCCAAAATCTTCTTCAACTCTTTATTTTTAAAGTGATATTTTTTAAAATTTTTTATGATCAAATTTTAGACCTCAAAATTTCATTTTAGAAAAAAAGTCAATTTCTTCATCTTACCCGACTGTGCGAAAAAGATGACGAACACCTAATTTGCATAAACCTGAAAGTGAATCGATGTTGCTGCAAACGAATTTCGGACCCTGATATTTTATATTAATTAATATATGAATTTGAGATTCAAACCTTAAGGAATGAAACCAATTACAAAAATCGTATCGCCATGGGCTTGGATTTTGTCTTAGCCATTACAGGTGGAATGGTGCCAGAGCTTGGACATAAAACATGGAAATCCCTATTCCGTGTTTCCTTACTCACTGCAAATGATGCATTCTTCATTATGGAGGTCCTCTGGGTCCAGATTGTCATTAGCGTCAACATAAGGAAATTCAAATGTATGAATTGAGTCTTCAGACTCAGAACATTAGAAGTTGAGGTGCTACTTAGCTGCTTTCTTCTTTTATGTAGAATTTTTAGAATTTTTGTTGTGTTTAGTCTTATTAACTTCAGCCTTGTTCAGCTGTCACAGTTTTCGTTTGTCTTCTTTTTCCTCTATCTCCTTTTCAATGAGATGCTCATTTCCCCCTGGAGTGCCAGTGAGTTGCAGGAAGGGCAGGTGGCATTCAGGTAGCACGACGAGCTCCTGAATCAACGTGGAGAGGTTCGTCATCTTGCCCTCCATCCAATTCGTCATCCTACCCGATTTCGCCTTTTTATTTCAAAAAAACATTGAAGGATATCAGCTCATCAGAAAAATTAAAATAATACATCACTGAAGGCGTTTTGATTAGCTCTTTTCGAATATCGCATGTAAAAATCAAAAATATTTACTCCGTGAACGCTATCCCTTACCAAGCAACAACCAAAAATTTCATAGAAAAAACTAAAAAACACATTATCGAGTACTGTGAATCACAGTAATAACGGGGTGCAATATTTTGGTGTGACACGGGTAGCTGCTCGCTAGAGGTCTCTGATGATGCAGGATCGGGGCTGCCATCTAGTGTAATCTTCGAGAGAAATCCAATTCGTCATTTATACTTTTCGTCGTCTTACCCGACTTTTCCCTATTATTGCTAATTTAGTCAATTCAGATAGAAATTTTTGATGTGTATTTGTGTTATTATCAAGAAAGAAGATATTGCCATTACTGTAATTGCGAATAGAATCCGTTTTCACAAATACATGTCTAAAAGACTTGTTCCATTTTAAAGGTTATTTTTCTTTGACCTTTCTGTAAGAAGTATGAGCTGCTGTGATAGGCTTTGGGATCGGAAACTCGATCCGATTCCATGGAAGAACCGACATATACATTCGTTTGGAGGACGTTAAATTTAATGTCTGCAATCAACAGCCCTCTCTCTAGAGAGATGTTGAAGCCTTGAGGGGGGGGGGCTGCTTATGTGCTATCCTTGTCAACTGACTGAAGTTCAAGATCAAGATATCTGTCTCCACTAACTCTCGTGAAGCTTTTGAAAGGAGGGCTAATCGAAGATCTCTAATCAATCAGTGTCAAAGAATCTAATATTACAATAAGCTTTGAGACATTATATTTCAAAGCTCAATGTAAAACCCATCGCTCCCCATTGATGGTAAGTTGAACATGTTCTCCCTGTAAATTAGGAATATAATTTTTTAATGCTTAAACGTTTGGAAACTCCCTATAATTCAGGGATCTTATTTGTTTGTGGAAATGTTCTTAGCAACGGCCAGAATTTAGTAAAATTCTGTTTATCTTGATGAGCAATAACCATGAACTGCCTGTCTTTCATTCCAGAATATTCTTGACAACAGATGGTGTATGCGGTTGCTCTTGTTTCCTGCAGCGACGCCATGGCTTTCGAAACGTATGCTATCTCAAAATATCGAAAATGTAAGACCACAGTAAAGAAAAGACTTGTGACACATCGTTCGTTATTCAAATCCTTATTTTATTAAAGATTAGCCACCTTTGGCTACAACTTGGAGTTTATTAGTTGCGTCTAATTTCAACTAAAAATCTTATGCGCAGTTTAATCTTTATGGTTTCCTCAGCTAAGTAGAAAGTAAATTAATTTCCCCTATCCAGAAAGCTCTAGAGCTGGTTCCATGGCTCTAAATTAAACAAAATTTCACTGGTGTGCAATACAAGTAAAGCTCTCTGAAAACCGAAAAAAGAATAAAAAAGGGAAAAAAACCAGTTAAGAATATCATCAAGACTTTCGCGCTACACCAAAATCCTAGGTTATTTTCGCAGATATTTTGTTAAATAAATCAAAGAAAATTCCTTAAATTATATTGTTAGATTTAAATTCGCTAATTTAGATAACTCTAGAAATAGATCATAGAAATCTTCAGATAGCTTGACGAAATTTTAACTGTTTTTCACAGAACACATCATTTGTACTACGTATATCCTAGTGAAATTTTGTTTCCTTTGTAGCCATAGCATTCGTTCTAGGGCCTTCTGAATAGACGAGCTTTAATAACATCTTCCTGGTGCTTCTAATTATGAAACATAATTCAAGTGATGATACCGACGCATGAAAGCGAAACTTCGCATGTTTTCTAATATTTGTTTGCCCTTAATGTGCTCTAATTTCACGTTTTCTTCCTCCTATAAGCTGTTCGATAGAATTGGAAACTAAATTGTCGCGGTGCGTTTGAAGGGTATCACGTGAGCACAAACCGACTCCTTTATGGTTCCGTGATGTTACCGATAATTTCAGATTTAATGTGAAAGTGAAGTGAAAATGCAATTTATACGATAATGTGTTGGTGAACAGAAATATTTCATACAAATATAAGACAAGCAAGTAAAATCATTCAGCATCAGAATTGTCTGAGTGCTACCTATAATTTTTATTATTTATCACCTAATATCTTGGAGGAGGTTTACTAACACACACACACACACACACACACACACACACACATGCATTCTTGAATTTTAATCACAGATAATACATCAATAATGCGTACTTCTCATTATCGAATATATTGGAATATATTCCATTTATTACAATAAACACAAATTCAAATGACTACCTTTATAAGAAAATAGTCCTTGTCCTCAAATATCTTGGCTTTTATTTATTTTTAGGTGAGTTTATAAGGAAATGCTCAAATTTTATTGTTATTAATGTTAGTTACAGATTAAGGCCTTGTAACATAAAGTATTATTATTAACTATGTTTGAAAGAATCACCGAAATGAAATTGAACTAGTAAAGAGGTAAATTGTAAACAAACGAAGATATAGATGAAGGATAATAATTTGGAAAAAGATATTAAAATCACAATGACAGCAAACCAAAAACAAACAAAAACCAAGCACTGCAAAGTGCAACCAAAACTTTTGCCATGTAATATTTTAGACACACGATTTGAACTTTTAAAATTGATAGAATATTGGGAACTGAACATGACTCCGATGAATTTGCCGTGTATCTCAAACCTCACCCCCCCTAAACTTTGATCCCAAAGCTGTGAAACCCTATTACCAGATCACTATGGCCCCAAACTAAACTAAACTGTGGAAGTTTTTGAAACATTAGTTATCGTTTTGCCCCCCCCCTCCCTACCTCTTCCCGTAGACCCTATTATTTTCTTAGAATTTATTTGGGGTGTACCCTTCTCCTCCCTCTCCCGAGTTAAAGAAACCCTTTATTAAACCATCAAACTCTAAATATGAGATAATCACCAACTGTTATGAAAAACGAAGAAAGTTCCTGAAGTAATTGCAGGAAGTTCTGCAGAACCCTAACAGATGTGTGAACAATTCATATATCTCAGTTCATAAATGCATGAAAAATCAGTAGCCCAACTTCTGCCCAAATTTACTACACACCAGCCATAGATTTTTAGAGCAACTCTACAAACTGGTCATCGAATCCCATGCTATCTTTAGAAAACCAAACATATTGTTCGAGACTTATAAAGCCAAGAACATCTGCTTCCGCAAGCGCATCGCCGACCGAAGATCTTTGGTAAACAACCACAACTTATGAATATTAAGCTCAGGTTGATATAAATGACCTCGGATGAGCCACACTGCCCAGGAGGAAGGTGTGTTTGAAGAAGATGCTTGCTTCGCCCTTCCTGTGGGTGGGTTCTTCCTATTTGTTGTGGAATCGCTTATCAGGCAGCGAGCAAATTGGGCATGGAAGAGTTCCACACACCTCGAACGTCGTATTAATGCAGTGAGTCAGCGCCTTTGTGGTTTGTTTGATGCCGGTGTCGTGTGAGAAGAGACGATTAATTTCGTTCTTACACGGTCTTATTTAACCCCAGATAACTGAACTTAAATCAGTGTTACTCTGTAACTAATCATTCGACTCGTAGACTACGAATTAAAAACAAGTATTTATTTATATTTCCTTTATTTTATTTCAAATAAATTAGTGTTATAAAATTTCATTTAAAAATAGAAAAGTGGTGAAAAATAGCGTTTGCACTTTTGGCAGATGCTTTAAGTGTAGCGATCTCCACAAACAACCTTATTGTAACTGTTGTACACGTTTTCTGTCATTCTGCGTTTCTTAAGCTGGCCATTCACTTGAAGGATAGCCATGCCATTTGTCCTAAGCCCAGTTTTTTCCCCACCCATTTTAATAGAAAAATACAGGCACGCCATTCACTTGTATTTAAAAGGACGCTAACTCTGAACGGAGGTGGGGGGAGCGATCTTCTTTCCCTCTCTGCAGCTGCTTGCCAATCGATCTTCGATTTTGCCCAGTCAGCAAATTTTAATTTATGCTACCCTCAAAGCGAGGCTTCAATCTACGCAATTCATTGTTCTTTTCGCTAGCCTCTTTCAGGGTCCTTCTGAAGCGAGACTTTAAACTCCAGCGTTTTCGCTTCTATTTCAGTCCAGACGGAATTCCAACCGCCACAAGCCATTTGGCTCATTAACATAGATTTTTATCGCTTTTTCCTTCTCGCGTTCCAAAATATACAGTTTGTCTGTGAAGTGAATGGCCGGCTTTAGATGGACAGAAAGTACAAATCCTGCTTTTGTTTGGCGCACTTTTATTCGTGTCATCTGCAACTAACTTGAACTTCTGCATTTTGTAGAAACTTCTGTACATTATAACTAAACATTTGACTGCTAGAAGACGATTTCAGCAAATCTAAAAAAATAACGAGTGTACACTCGTTACTTTTCGAGATTTACTGTACTCTGTACAGCTGTGCTTATCACATTCGGATAACTCATTTTATTAGTTACGAAGGTACTTTGAGTGAGGTGGTGTGAGTGCAACAGGAATTTCTCGAATTCGAAAAACTGGCAGGGATCGGTAGTCTATTAGACGAATGATTAGTTTTCTAGGGTTAATTTCGTTCTAATAAGCTTTTATTTGACTTTAATTATTTCGTGTTTGTAAAGGTGGAATATTGAAATCAATTTTTCACTCACTTGCTGATGCATTATAGTTCTACAATTTTATGTAGCTGTGCATTTCCGATGAAAATACACCATTTTAATATTTTCAGAACTTAGTTATCAGTGAATGGATTAATTTTAATTAGATTTAGATTCCATGTGAGTGGCGCCATCTGGTAACGAATTTAACAAAAAAATGTTTTAATATTCCATAATATTTATGATAATGAATTATGAAATATATTAAATATTAAAATGTAGAAAGTAATAAAAATAAAGAATTAAAGGCTTTATTGGTGCATTAAAATAAAGCTAATAGGGTTATTTTTTTGAAAAAGAAACGGTTGCCAAATCAAAACGATAAAAGCTAGATGTCCTGAAAAGAGTGCTGTAAAGATATTAACCGACAATAAAAAGCATAAGAAAGAAAACTCCTAAACATTCATCAAAAATTAAAATATATTATGATTGTGATAAAAATTTCAACTTAAATGGAATATTATGGTGTAACAAAATCCTAACGATTTTAGGATTTTGTCTTGACGTCCATATTTTTTTTAAAACTCTATTCTACATTTTATCTCTGTTAAAAATAAAGAAGAAATACTTTGCAAATACAAAAATACTTTGTAGGGTGGGAAGGTGCACTGCGGAGCCGGTTTTTTTATAATTTTAATTAATATTTGAATTAATTATAAATTAAGCGAAATTTTGGCGGTTTTCCTTAATAACTTTTACAATTGTTAGAGCACAGAAAGGTTTTCATGCGATCTGAAAATTCAAAAAATTAGTTTTTCAACGATTTCAATTAAATTTATTTTTAGGCATAATTTACATCAATAATTTTCATTGTTGTCAGAGGAATTGTCCCACAGGACGGAGCGGAAGACAAAGGAATTGTCCCACAGGACGGAGCGGAAGACAAAGGAATTGGTCCACAGGATGGAGCGGAAGACAAAGGAATTGTCCCACAGGACGGGGATTTTGCGGGGCTAAGCCCAACTTCAAAAAAAAAAAAAAAAAAAAAATCATGAAAAAAGCCTCCTGTGTCCTAACGTCGTAATTTTTGGTACCATTTTAGATTATTACTTAAGCTGTTATATTCGTTAAAATTAGCTTTAAATACTCATTGTCCTTTAATTTACATGAAAATATATATAAAAAAATTTGCTTACATTGAGAAATAATTTTCGAAAGCACTATTCTAATTCTTCTGAAATTTTAATAGACATACATAAATAAACTTTAAGATTAATAAAAAAAATACCACAAAGACTATTTACAAGAAGAAATAACAAAATTTTAAAGCGAAAACTGAGTGTGGTAAACCTTAATGGTTTCCTCAAAAGAGTATTGTTAAACTTCATATTTTGATAGACATTTAACTCGAACTATTTTAAGAACCTCACACCGTTCTGTTCATTGTATTATCCGACTCTCTAATTCATTGTAATCAGGGCCGTCTTAACCAATGGGCTGATTGTGCTGTAACTCAGGGGCGCCATTGATCCAAAGGCGCCTTTCAATTTGCCATGCTGTATTTATTTTATTTTGACCAAAAAAACTAATTAATTATTATTTAAAATATCTTAAAAGTAAATGTATGTTAAAAGTAGGGCTTGTAAATATAAAGTCGTCGATTGTGTGATGTTACATAAACACGTATATCAGTTCAAAAATTATTCATAGTGAGACAATCAGTGAGAAAACCATAATTAAAAACGGATAATAAATTAAACGGATAATAGAAGTTATCTACATTACGGAAGATGGCTTGATCCTATTTTGAAGTTAATCAGAGAAGAGGTGTCTTTTTTTATTGATTCTCAATTTTGAAGAGATGTTAATCAGAGAAGAGGTGTCCTTTTTTATTGATTCTCAATCTTTAAGAGGTGTTAATCAGAGAAGAAGTGTCCTTTTTTATTGATTCTCAATCTTTAAGAGGTGTTAATCAGAGAAGAAGTGTCTTTTTTTATTGATTCTCAATCTTTAAGAGGTGTTAATCAGAGAAGAAGTGTCTTTTTTATTGATTCTCAATTATTTTATAAGGTATTTTCGGTGGGCCATAGGCTCTGAAATTTCTAGTTAAGGCTCTGATGGGGCACCAAATTATTCTAGCCCAGGGCGCTCAAATTTGTTAAAACGGCCCTGAGTGTAATCTCACTTATTATCTGAATTTTTATTTGAAACGAGAAATGATTAAACTTCAACTAATTCAATATTTACTTACTGAATCTAAACACGGTTATTAAAAATTTAAGTATGTAAAGGTATTCCTTCAGCATTGAACTTTTGGTGCGACACTACCGAATTTTTTTGATAATTTACGTAATATCTTAGAGGAATCTTGTTTAATGATTGAATAAAAAAATTCAATGTACTACAATGAATAAGCAAAACTTCTATATAATAGAGACAAATTAATAGTTTCAAATAAATATTTTCAAACGTCAAATTATACTACAGCAGCAGAGTTTAATTAAATAACAAAAATTAAGCCAAACAAACCCTTTTTTGTCCAGTTTTCTGCCAATTACTTCTGAAATAATTATTGCACGAAATGATTTATATACCATCTTAAAGGGCAATCAATTATTTTTTTAACGAAGCCAATTTAATTGTCGAACATTTTTTTAAATTTCTTCTTCCAATTTTAACATTTTCTGAAAATTTATTTTAAACACAATTTGTAACAATGCTTTCTATTGCTGTAATTAACTTAAAGTTATGAAAAAAATATTGTTTTCTTTGGACATAACTCCAAGGCAGAATTTTTTGCTACCGCATTTATTTCATAGCATGCACACCTTTTAATATGCACGCGAAGCAATCCAATGACGTTATTTTAATTAGAATGCAATGCTTCGTTTAATTTTCACAAATTTTCAAATGCTTTCAAGCTTACGGAATTCCTTTCCAACCGAATGGAGAAGACCAAAGGAGAAAAGTATATATTTCCTGTCAGGCGCACAGGCATCAAAAGGAAGAGAATGGTATTTCGAGTTGTGTCAATAAAAAACGTGATATGAAGGAACTTTTGTTGTTTGTAGTAATCATAGGGAGGGAAAAATATATTCTCAAGGGGTGGTAGACTCGTGCCAGGTGGTTCAAAATAGGGAAGAAATAAGAAGAAAGGGATTTAGCTGCTGGCCGAGGAATCAGATGGAAAGGACGAACGTAAAACAGCGAAAGACGCGGCAACAAAAAACTGCTTTATAAGTTTAAAGCGTTATAAGTACTTAGACTTGAAAATTATTTTATCCCGAGTAACGCCGGGTATATCAGCAAGTATTTTTAATATCTCCACAGGACACAATCATAAAGCGCAATTATTAAAATTAAATAATAATAAATGATAGTACATTATAGTTTCTTTCAACGTGAACTTCAACATTCGTGCTACAAAAGAATCATTGTAAGTATTTTCATTTTCTGGTTAGCTTTGCTGCATGGCGAAGAAAGCATGAGTATGTAGGGTACTTTTCCGTTAGCCGGGCGCAAGCAAAAAATCGCCAAATAATGTAGAATTCCGCCAAATTTCTTACAACCATTCTCTTGGCGACTTGGCTCGCGTTTGGTTCACAATTGGCGACATTTGCGCCCGGCTGACGGAAAATCCCTTCGCTTTTGGCGACTTGGCTCACGTTTGGTTCACAATTGGTGACATTTGCGCCAAATATGAACAAAAGAATCATTGTAAGTATTTTCATTTTCTGGTCTGGTTTTCAGCATGGCGAAGAGAGCATGAGTATGTAGTTATGAAAAGCACTTCTTTACGTTGACGAATTGGATCTAAAATATGATACAAATTTCAAATTGTGGTATAAGAAAAACATGTTAAATTTCTTCTATCTACTAGTTGTATTTTAGAGTCAACTTGTTCATAAAGACTCAGACAGACAGCCATAATCATAAAAATGGATTTTTTCGACCACAGTAGGCCCAACACTGGAAGATAGCCCAAAATTTAGAGCTAAAAAGTAAAAATTGTGGTCATTCCTGTGAACAAAGTTTGGATACTAAGTATAGAGTTAGTAAAGGCTAATACATATTACTTGAAACCAGACGGCTTAAGCACCCTGCTCTAAAAATAGGATAAAATGCATCCCAGACGTTTTTTTTCTCCTTCCGTCTCCCTTAAAAGTTTTTTTTATTCGCTGCAGTAAATATTTTACATCCCCAGCGCCAGACTATAAAGGATTGCGTCACTGAGCTACGATATTTAATAAATATTTTATGCCTCGCGCAAGTAAATAACAGTTTTATAAATCGGTTTACTTGATAAAGGCAATTTTTCTAAAAACTGTCTGAAGTTATCTGTATCTTCAGACAAAAATATTGAATTAATGCGTTATGTAATCAGAATGAGTCTATAAAGAATAATAGCAGAAAAATTGCGATCATTATGTATGGAGGTGAACTACTGATGCTTGTTCAAAGGATTCTAATGAAAGAAAAGAAAAACGTAGGTATCTGATATATAAAAGAATTATTATCCATATGTATCTGATATATAAAAGAATTATTATCCATATGTATCTGATATATAAAAGAACTAACATAGCATATGTTGCAGCCATAAGTTAACCTTTCATCATTATGAGCACTTCACACTTTAACTTAACACTTTGTTTTGCTGCGGTTCTGACTATATTTACAGATTTCATTTTAGAGGCAGAGTTTTCTTTTAAGTTATCAAAAATTCTTTTAGAAAAAAATTAACACAAATGTAAATCGATAACAGATATATTCGAAATTCTAATAATAATTGAAAAAATCTACCCTTTCCAGGATATCTTTTGGTGAGGTACGGCCTTTATTCAAAATTTGCTTGAATATGAACGAGGCATTTAAATTGACAATTCTCACTCTTTTTACTTTCTCGTATACTAAGTATACAAAGAGAAAGTATTGTAATCGTCAAAATATTCGAACTCGAGATTTTGACGATTCTCCACGTTTTAGACCTCCCTGAGTCTGAAAAACACAATTATGGAATTATGCCTGTCTATGAACACGATAACTCGAAAACTATTGGAGCTACGGGGATGAAATTTGGTATGTGGTCTTTAAACATAATTTGTAGGTTTCTATCAAATTTTGGACAAAATCCGTCAACGGGAAGTCTGCCTGTCTGTCTGTCCGCGGGCATGCGAACACTACAACTCAAAAATTTGAATAGCTATATGGATAAAATTTGGTACACAGTTTTATCGTCATGAATGTAGGTCCGTATAAAATTATGGGCCAAATCCGTCGAAAGGTTGACTGTCTGTCGGTCTGTATAATCGCATACTTGTTCACTTTTGAAACGAACTCCATGCGAATGCGTACTGTGGTAGCGATGCCTGGGCAAGCGGAAGGATTACGCCACTTTGTCCTTGAGACGGTAAGAGTGGAAAATCGGTTCGCATTTAATCGGTACGCATCTCTTTGAATTTGATCCTTTACGTAAATATTTTACAATCACTATAATCTACAATGAAAAACCTTCTGATAATCATTGGATTCTGGGTTACAGTAGGTTCGAATTTTTTTATCCACGCGGTGGGAAGGGTAACAGCACCTTTTTGGGAAAGTATACGAGAAAGTTAAAGGGAGATTACTCCCGCTGGTTTTGTTTAATAAACAAGATATATTTAATTCTTTTACACTAAGATTTATTAATTGTTTGCGTAATATATAAATGCATTACACGTGTTTCTATTTTTTTACTTGCATATTTAGTTAGTGGGCTGCAAAATATTTTTTATACAGCAGGGGTCCGCGCAACCAATAAGGTTGGAACCGCTGGTCTAGGATTATTAATATAATAGGCCAGATCTGTCTCTCACTGATCCGGTAACGCTCTGACGTCACCAACAATAAAATTCGCGCCATAGCACTGCGAGACGTTAAACAGCATTATTTCATTGTTAGAGCACTCACATTTCAGTAATTTTAAATTTAAAAAAGTAATTGCCTTTCTAATTTCAAATTTAATAGCTCTAAAATAATGAAATAAAATTTGCTATCGATTGATATAAAATTTATCTCGCTGTGATCAATAGTTCCCGAGAAATTTTAAATCATATTAATCGTATATTTCAAATTAATTTCCGTTTTTTAATAGAAAGTAGTCGATCACGTCAGTGGTATATCATGCGCGTGATATAGTTTGGACCCCACGATGCATCTGGTTATTTATTGCAATCGTGATGATATAATTTGATAATATTCTTTGGCAAAGTTAAAATTTACACAAAGACATCTGAAGGACAAAGAAAATTGTCAAACAACGAAAAATGCTTCACAAGGAATATTGTTTACCAAGAGGTTTTTTGAATAAAAAATATGTAAATAATACGTAAATAAAAAATAATTCCTGTCATAAAACATGTTTATTTTATTTGTTTTCAATCAATGTTAAACATTTTTCTCGCATATATATCTATTTAAACCCGTCAAATTTGACGGGAAATCTCTCGAATGAAGAGGCAATTTGTACCCGTCATACCATGACGGGTGATTTTCTAGTATTGTTATAATAACCATATGTTGTATGTGGATAAATAATAAAATTAAAAGAAAAGCACCGAATTATTTATTCTTACAGTTTAATTTAAGTATGATATAGTGTAAAGTCTTTATAAAGTGCAACTTGACACATTTGACATATAGTATATGTTCTTGTTTCTATCTTTCTTGATGGACAGTGGCAACATCATTTTCTCTGAGCTTGTTGAACAGGAAGATGGTCTCACACAGTCAACAAGGATTTTGCTTTTTTTGATGGCCGATCGTACTTTCCTGAATTCGTACGGGAATGAAGCCTAATCTCCGGGACGTATTTGCCCATTAGGGTCGAAAGGGTTAAATATTGACTAGGTATCGAAAGTGGGGGTAGACATTAGTTTCATTTCGTCGAGCTCGTGATTAAACGTTTCGTTTCAAAGTAATCCATATAATTTACAGGCTTACATGAAAAAAAATTCCAGTTTTACATTATTATTTAACGTGATAAAAAAAAACTCTTATAAAGTTCTCCTTCGAATAAGTTCTTTCAATTTCTTTCGAAATTATTGAAAATGGCGCCCAGGGAAGATAACAAAATGGCGCTTCTCTGCTTGTAAGTTCGTATTTTAGGTAACTTTATTCTGATTATATGTTTATGTAAATGTATTTAATTAGTTGTAGTAGTTTTTTTCAACCAAGATTTGAATAACGAAATGATTATTGCAAGTAATAAATTAAAAGAGTTGTAAAGAATTTTCATTATGTTTTTCGTTACTTAAAATAATTCAGAGCAGGAAGTTTTAACGTTTAAAAAGCAGGTTTATTTTTAAAAAGCTTCCCTTCTTCCTCTTCACACAGAAAAATGTTTTTAATTATACTAAATGCATTATATGTTAATACGAACCAACACTGAAACAAAACTTAACGCTTTTCAGAAACAATTTTCTTTCGATCAATGAATTAATGAAAACAGATTTTTTTTGCAATAAACAAAATTGAGTACCTATTTATTTCACTTTTCTGCGAAGTTTTTGCATTGCTTTATGACTTTTTCTGAAAATAAGTTCTTAAACCAAAGTAAAAGTTGAATTTGTGAATTTTGTGAATAAGTGAAATAAGAGAGACCTTGATTTTGTGTTTCCTGGTAATGGCTCCCAGGGCACTTGCCCTGTGTACCCCACCTTAATTATGCCATTGTGTGTAACTTAACTAAAATTCCGATAAATGAAACAAATACAAATTCTCTTGCACTTCAAAAATATCATAACTGATACATTTGGGTATGTTTTCCCCCCTGATATTGTTCCCTCCCCCTCATTAACCCATTATCTGCCATTGTCTCTTTTTTGGAAGCCTTATTTTCTTTTCATCTTTACCTAAACAGTGCAATTTTTAGCTTTGATTGCTCATCTAAGAATTGAGGTGACTGCTGTAAAAGGTACAATTCCAATAAAAATAATTTTTCTAATTAAAAATATAATTCATTCTAATGAGAAGTTAACTAATTAGTTTAATTGAAAATCTCAAAAATAGCGTTTTCTTTCATATATCGTCCATGTTATCATATTAATATAACGTTTTAGGGGGGAGGGAAAGTGAAATAATATAATTTTGGCTTATAATGGGTTAAAAAATGAAAAATTAACACACTTTTCCAATTTCCATCCTCAACTCCGAGTGCAGATTACTGCATTTCCGCCCGATTACAGCTCTCCATCACTGGATGACTTCACTCAATGCCATAATGAGCGCAAAGCGCCCATAAGTGTGCACTTCCGATCCCATGTGATTGTATCACCCTTTTTTTCTGCTTGGAAGGAGAGGGTTCCAGATCGCTGGACGTCGTCCATTCGGAGGGGTCACCACCCCGGCCGGAAACGAACATCGTGACGAAGGGACATAATAAGCGCAAGCTGCGACACCTACAAAGGGAAAAAGTGAGTCGTCATTGACAGGTTGCAAATTAATGGTTTTATCAACACTTATGGACAACTTCAACTTAAATATCGGTTTGAATGCAGCACAGTGTGTCATCGGTTGACGAACGTAATTCATTCGCAGGCGATGTCCATCAACCGAATTGTTCGTCAACTTTTAATCGATTTTACGATAGATTTTTATATGAATATGATTAATTAGATCCGGTAAACGAAAATATAAATAAAAAGTTATACAAGGCGAGTCCAAAAGAAATACCCTGATTTCAAAGCTTTATTGTGCAACAGGTAGTTACTGTATTTATATGAAAGATACATACTTCACTAAATAATACATTCAAATTTTGATAAAATACAAGCATCAAAGATGTTTATAACGTGCTCTTTTTGTTAACACGGCTTATAAGTCTTTTTTGTAGAGTAAAGTACAACAATTCATACTGTAGGATGGACCGTTATTTTTTTAAAACGAATCTCGGAAACGGAGAATCTCGATATGATCCAATTATGGTTTATTAATATACCGTTTATGGTTATACCGCCGTTACAAGATGAACTGCGGCTTCACCCCAATATCTTCTCACAAAAGTGCGAAACTACCTCAATAATACGTCACCGTATGGATTGGTTGCTCAGTTGTCAGAGGTAAAGGATCGTTAACTTTCACCATCATAATCGCAGATTTCTTTTTGTGAGAGTATAATGTGACTCCATGTCCAGCAGCCATCACGTCAGCTGAAAGCCCGTATCACAGCTGCTATTACCAACATCGACAAAGACATGCTGCAGAAGGTTTGGTAAGAACTCAATTGTTGGCTTGATGTATGCTTCGTTACAAAAAGGAGCGCATATTAAACATAATGTGATGCTTGCATTAAAATATTGAGTATATTACCTCTTGAAGCATGTATCTTTCACATAAATAAAGCAACTACCTATTTCACAGTAAAGCTTTGGAATCAGATCATTCATTTTGAATCATCCTATATAATTTCTTATTACGTTGATTTAGTTGTGATGAAAATAGCGCATATATTTGCTTGGTTCCTATGGTAAGTACAGTTCTTGGCACTGCACTCCTTTGAGACCTTTTTAGGTTCTGGTAGTTTTAGGCCCAAAGGTCTGTCCTGTAGAGCATTGCATTTTGTGAATTGCATTGTGAATTTTTGCATTGTTGCATTGTGAATTTTTGAATCACACAGTTTAAAGAAAGTATGTCAGCCTTAAAAACATTATCATATTAAGATATACAAAAAAGAAAACATTCTACAGTCTGCTTTCAGTTTTGGATTCGGATGCTGAAATCGAAAAGCGACTCTGAGTTTGAGCCG